>JAODAL010020447.1:0-69405 GCA_025379985.1 Phyllomedusa bahiana
AGTTTAATGGTGACTGCAGCAGTAGAATAGTGAGTGCAGCTCTGGAGTATAACATACAATGTAACTTAGGATCAGTAATGTAATGCATGTAGACAGTGACTTCACATTTTTGTAGACTGTAAATCACCAATAATAAGGTATTTAGTGGTGAACATAATACTCTATGCTATGCTATGGAGTTACAGGTTGACCTGCCCTTGTGAAATGGGCTCTATCTGTATCAATATTCCCAAGAATTTACTGCAGAAAATCTAGAAACTGTGAAATAAAATGGAATAAATTCATCTAAAAAAAATAAAAATCTGGCATTTCCCTTTAAGGGGAATTTTCCTTCCTTTACCTGAGATGAATGATCTGTGTTATTTGCAAAAAAAAAAAATAATAAGTTGAAGTTTTTATAACTTTTTATACTGCACTTTGGAAATAGGATGCTCTTAAAAGCACCCAGCCTTATCTTCTGAGTTTATGGGTCATTTCACACCTCAAGTGTGTGAAAGCTGAACCTTTTCATCATTTCCCCATAATTCCCTTTTCTCTCTCTCCAGCTGCATTTGCTTCTTGCCAGATCCTGAAATTCTCCCAATTGCAAACAGCCGTTACCGTGTCAGCAAAACAGTCAAGAGCAGACGAAAATGAGAGGGAAAAAAAAAAGCAATATAAATTAAAAAAAAGCCGCCTCTTCAATATTTAAATAGCCCCTTTCAGGGAGAGCAGCAATGTTCTTATGTGTTTCAGAAGGGGACACATTGATGAATAAGTCTGACTGCCGCTGAGTCTCCCGGGGCGCCGCCGCCGACTTCACCTTTACTATCCAGGTATAGATGTATTGTAATAAGCAATCGCTACATGAAAGGTCTTCTTCAACGGAAAGTAAATGCAGAAATATCTATAAAAAATATGGATATTCTGCTCTAAATGTGCAGACAGGGACGCTCGCAGGCAATGGCGCGCAGAGCCGGTACAACGCGTTTTGATTCCTGAAGCAAATAGTGCAAATGGCGCCCACCCCTTGTCCATATCTCTGGAAAAATGACATATGGCGCCATCCCCCGCTTGGTAAAATTGGGAAAAAACACAATTGCACCATCTTTTATTGGAGGTGCGGTATAAATGACGTCATCTCTATCTGCTCAAGAACCACGATCCGTCTTTTGTCGGCAGGGCAGCAATTAGCTGGTATCAGTGTCCTGTGCTGGGTGAACAAGGGGCTCAGGGGTCTGATGACAGCCAGGACCCTGCTCTAATGGCTAAGATCGGACAGATCCGAGCTGTTAAACCCATTGGATGCCGCAGTCAATAGTGACCACGTCATCTAGTTGGTTTTAGAGGGAGGGGTGCCTCCACCCCTCCGTGATGTGTTCCCAATGCGTATATGTTTCTGAATGGTAGCCGGGGACTTATTGAAGGCTCCCAGGTTTAAATTCTGTGCCTTCTTTTTAGGTCCTGACAGTGGTAGGCAGGACCATCTTTTCCATTGGGCACACTAGGCAGTTGCCCGGAGGCCCCACAAGTATAGGGGCCCCAGGTGGTCTATATATGTCTCAGGAATACAAGAAACATACCCTGGATCCCATGTTTGGCTTTGCTTATTTAACTTTATGTGCTTTTAGGATGTGTAAACAGTTAAAAACCACGGTGGAGAAGGGAACCAAAGGCTCCCTGCCCTGCTAAATACTCTTGTAGGCTGCAGACTGCCGGTTTCCAGGCATAAGAGCCGTGATACTATGGGTGTGCTTGAGGGAGGTGGGGCTTGAGGCATGGCCAAGTGTGATGTCATGTATTTTGGCAGGGCCCACTGCAGTACTCTACCCAGGGGCCCATAATTCTGTTAAGACAGCTCTGGTGGTAGGGTAAAGTAGGATGCCGGGTGGTTTTACACCCAAAAATATAATATACTGCAATACATAAGTAATGCGGTTTATTATATCAGCAATCAAATGGTTGCATGTTTAGGTCCCCAAGTGGACTAAAAAAAATCTTAAAGTCCTCTTGCCCTAAACAATCGCTCGCAAAAATATTTCAACAAAAAAATAATAATTCTATGGGATTTGGAATACGGAGACACACAAACTAAGGGTGACATCTATGAACTCACCCGTGCCATTTTAATTTTTTTTTTGCATATATTGTGCCAAAAAAGTTGCCGTCACACTGGTTTATAGATGTATGAACAGGCGTGTGACAAAACTTGGCGTAATGTGCGCCTGGTACCACACATGCGCCAAAGTTTGGTGCAAAATTGCCAAACAAAGTTTGACGCATAACACGTTCATTCATTCTGTGGCAATACACACTCCTCTAAACATAGGTGTATTTTCAGGTGGGGAATTAGGGGACTGGTCCCCCCTACATTTTTCTGGGTGGTGGACGGTCCCCCCTCCCCCCTCTCCCCACTATTTCACCACTTCAAAAAAAAATCTATAAGAAAGTGGGATAGAGCATATCCATATGTAAGTGAGAGAGAGCAGGTTAACCCTTTGCCTCCTATATTTCTGTGCATCTTGGGGGGAAAGTGTAGGTAGCAGCCTCAAGTGTCAGGAAGAGGAAGTTAACCCTTTGCCTCCTATATTTCTGTGCATCTTGGGGGGAAAGTGTAGGTAGCAGCCTCAGGTGTCAGTACAGAGTGAGAGCAGCGCTGATTGGTAGAGCAGGAGTCAGCAGGGGCTGCTTCATCAATCATAATGCTGCTCACAGTCCAGCACACTCTGTATCTGGGGCTGTGTAGGTATCTTTCCCATTCCTGATATACCACTTCCCTTATGCTCATCAGAGAAGAATAGAAGCTCCTACTGAATGAATCAGTGGCCCCTACCTTCCCTGTCTGTAGTGGAAGGAAGAAGCTGCCAACTGAACCAGACTACAGGAGACAGGTAAAGAGAGGACTAGGGTGCTATGTGTTGCGTGTGCATGTGAGTAGGGTATGTACTGTATATGTGAGATGTGTATATACTGTACATACAGCCATATGTCTAGTGTGAATATTATATATATAATGTGTGTGTGTTTACATGTGTCCAGTGTCCGTATAAGGATATGTTCACATGTCGTCTTTGAGGGTCCGTACTTCAGGGCATAATTGTGCTTCCAGACGCCCCGAAGTACGGTCTGTAACTACAATAATTGATAGCTCTCATTGAGAGATATGATTAACTCCGTTTTCCCCGACATATATGGTGCGCTGGCAGAAAGAAGTGGCATGTCACTTCTTCCCTGCACTTACGCGCTGGGGAAAATGAAAGTGAATGGGGCCGGCCCCACAGCATTTTAAAAGTGTGGACTGGCCAGCGCGTTCTTCTAAAATACCCGGCATATAGCAGAGCACACAGCACGCCCCGCTATACGCCGCGTGAACATACCTTAAGGTATGTTAATTTGGAAGATATGAATGCTGATTCTGGGACTGATTCAGTGCTGGATCCGTCTCAGAAATGGCATCCAGTCTGACAGGAAACTGATTTACATTATACCCTGTGTAATTCCCATTTCGATGACACTGATTTTACTCAAGTATTTTCGGCACGTACTGTCAGCGCCTACACAGAATTCTTCACGGCATTTCACATACAAACAGCACTAATGGATAGGAGGCAGAAATCTGCCTCAGACAGTCTGGGTCGTTTGTTCATCGGAATTCTGCATTTGCAAGCGCCGAATTTCCAACAAGTAAACAACACTGTCAGGGCTGAAAAAGCGTCATGTTAAGTGTGTAGTGTGTCTGTGTTCAATATATGTATATATATACACACACAATTTCTGGGGCACCTTGTCTAATGTAATCTCTGGGGTAAAAAAAAAAAAAAAATTTTGGGGTAATGAAAAAAATTCCGGGGAAACGGTGTAATATAATCGCTGTTTTACAGTGTGAAATGTAATACTCTCGGGGGTACAGTGTAATTAATCCGGGGGTACGGTGTAAAAAGAAAATTTTTGGGAACGGTGTGTAATGTAGTAAACTCGGGGGTGTGTGAAAAAATCTCTTTTTTAAACAGTGTGTAAAAAAAAACTCTGGGGAAAGGGTGGGTAAGTAAAAAAAGGGGGGTTTTGGTGTGTAATGTAATCCCCTGGGGTACAGTGAAATTTAAAATTCTTTTTGGGGTTAACAGTGTGTAATGTAATCTAGGGGGTTTGGGTTAATGTAATCTCTGGGGTACATTTGTAATAAACCCTCTGGGGTATGGTAAAAATTTCAGAAAACTTTGGGGTACGGTGTGTAATGAAAATAATCTTTTGGGGTATAGTGAATATATTCTCTACTGCCCCATTGGAAATGTAATTTTGGGGGAACAGCAAGAAAACAATAAGTGGGTTACAGTGTTTAAATTAATAAGTTTGGGGGGAACCCCAAATGTAACAAACCCTCTGGGTACAGTGTGAAAATGTAATAATCTCTGGGGAAACGGAAAGTAATCTAACCTCTTTTTTAACAGTGGGGAAAATGTAATAATCTCGGGAAAAAGGCATTAATCAAAACCCCCCTTTTTACAGTGTGTAAAGAAATAACCCTCTGGGAAAACCGGCATGAAATCTAACCTCGGGGGACATTGTGTAAAGTAAAAATTCCCCGGGGGTAGGGCTTTAAACCCCAAACCTCGGGGGTAAAAGGTGTAATGTAAAAAACTCTGGGGTACAGTGTGAAATGTAGAAAATCTCGGGGGTAGGGTTGTGTAATCTAATCCCTGGGGTACAGTGACAACAAACCCTTTAACTATAAAGGATGTTACAATAGCATAGGGGTAAAAAGGGGAAACTCCATATTAAAATTCCCCAGAGAAGGGCGGGCGGCGCCTATAATAGGCAAATCTAAATCAAAAAATGCTTTCTACTTAACTATGACATTTTTTTAACCATGCAGGGAATCAAAAACTTTATACAAAAAGAGCCACTTAAACCCTTTAAACGAATGAAACCAAAATTTTTTTGGGGTGTCAGGCCCCCGCCCGGATCCATTGGGTTAAAAGGGGGCCCCCCTTGGGCTGTGAGAGAGGGGGGAAAGCTGGGGGGAGGGAAGGAGGGGGGGGGGAAAATTTTCCCCCATCTTTTTTTTCCATCTATGGACCTGTGTAAGGATTTGAACTGCGCTTTCATGAGCACCATTTTGGAAAAACGGGAAAAAAATTTTCCTTTTTTCATTACTTTTCATTCCAATTGTGGCAAACCGTAAAAAAAAGGGTTTTATGGCCCCCCGAATTCCCGTCTCAGTCCTGGAACTGGGGTGGAGAAGAAAAGGGGAAAAAGAATAATTCCCTTTATAATTTCCCTGTAAAATCCCTTGGGGTGACTTTTTTTGTAATCACTTAAATGTATGGTGGGAAAAAATTTTGGAATAATTTTTAATAAGTTTTTTCGGTTTAAAATTCGAAATATAAATTTAATATTATATGCTCTTTATAGGGGGTGTTTATTCAAACCACTAAGTGGGGAAGATATCTGGTGGAAATTTTTCCAAATTACTATGTGGGGGTGATATATGGCATTGTGTTGTGGTATTATTCAGTTATTAAGTGGTTTAAAGATGTGGGGTATTAAACATCACTATTTGGTAATGATATTGGTCATGATGTGGGGGTAATTTTTCGGTCCTATTTGGGAAAGATATTTGGATTAATGTTGTGGGATTAAACAGTCACAAAGCGGGGGTCATATTGGTAATGATTTTTGTGGGAAAAATTTAATCAGTATGTGGGGTTTTTTATGGGTCCCTTATGTGATATTAATTTAGTCCCTTTGGTGGGTGGGTATTAGTTTATGGGGGTTTTTGGTATTATTCAGTCACTATGTGGTAGTGATAAAGTGGTTATGAAAGGGTTTTGGGGATTTTAAACATCCCTATGTGATCATGATATGTGGTCCTGGGGGTTGTGGGAATATTTTAGTAATATGTGGTCAAGGTGTTGTGGTAAATTTTTTTTAGCCACTAAAATGATGGGGGATAAAATTTGGGCAAAGGTGTGGATTAACAATCACCATATGGTGGAAATGTGGGCCCCCAAATTTTACAAATAAATTTTTCATCCCCTATGTGGTGATTATATGTGGCATAAAAAAAATTGCCGATATTTTGGCCCAGTGGGGAATTATTGGGGAAAGTTTTTTTAAATGGGACCAAAATTTTAGTGGTTTTAAAACTCCAAAATTTGTGTTAAAAGCTTTTCATATATTTTTATTTAATTTTAAAAAGAACATTCCCGGGGGGGGGGACATAATCTTTAGAACCCTTTTATGTTTACCTCCCAGAATCCTGCTGCAATAAGGTGGGGGAGACTCAGAAGCCCAGTCCGACAACTAAACTATTTTATCTATCTACTATCTATCTATCTATCTATCCCATCTATCAAGTTCAAAATCTGTCTATTTATCTATCTATCTCATACTACCTATCTCATATCTACTATCTATCTATCTATCTAACTATCTATCTATCTATCCAATCTATCTATCTCATATCTATCTATCATCTATCTCCCTATTATCTATCCCATCTATCTATCTATCTACTAACTTTCTATCTATCTATCCATATCTATCTATCTAATCTACTATCTATCTCATATCTATCTTTTCTCATATCTTTTCTCATATCTATCTATCTATTTTACCCATCTCATATCTATCAACTATCTATCTATCAAATCCATAACATCTATCTATCTATCCCATCTAACTATTTTCATCTAATCTATCTATCTATCTATCCCATTCAATCGTCTATTTTTCTATCTATCTCATACTAAACTATCCCCAAAATCTATCTGTCCCATCCCATCTATCTCAAAAATCTATCTATCTATCTATCAAACTATTCCCATTATCTATCATCTATCTATCTAAACTCATATCTAAACTTTTCTTCTATCTATCTATCTCATATCTATCTATCTATCTATCTCATATCTATCTAACTATCTATCCCACATCTATCTATCAAAACTAACTATCCCAAACTCAAAATAACTTTTCTTTTTTCATATCTATCTATTTTCATATCTAACACTACTCATATTTATCAACTATCTATCTATTTTATCTATCTATCTTCTATAAACTAAACTACCCGTTCCCCTCCCGTCCCAATCTAATCTAACCCCTTTCGTCTATTTCTCTCATGTCTTCCAAACTTTCTATCTGTCTCATACCCTCAGCATTAGTACAGATCTGGGGGCTATTTGCATTATTCTGGCTGATCTATAGCCGGTGTCAGTCCTTTTGCGGTTTTTTTTTTTCGGCTTCACAAGAAAGGGGATAGGGAGCGCGGGTCTACAGCTTTTGGAAAAAAAATGATTAAATGCTTTAGTGCTCAATATTTATATCACTCCTCGGATTTTTTTGTCAACTTTTTTTAAATCTTTTCCCTTAAAATGTCTTATCAGGTAACATGCAAAGTCCTGAAATACAAAGTTTCCCCTTTCCTTTGGGCTGACAATGAACTCCCGGAATTGCCCCTGGATGTGGGGGCGGTGACAGGGGAAGCCACAAAAACCCTATTGTTAGGATCCAGATCGCCATTGTTTACCTCTCCCTTTTTAAAAATTGTCCCCCTGGTCCCGGCCCAGAGGGAAAAAGTCCAACAAACCTTAACCCTAGAGGACAAAGAGGAGCAGAGGAACTCCAGACTGATACATTGTAGAAATAGAGGGATTTGTCTACAAAGACCATTTGTTTACACTGCAACAAACAAAATAAATTTTGATGCTGTGTGATAGGCCATCTGCACTCACATACCTCGCTGCTGTCATGGGTCGAGTTTTTTCCCCAAAATTTGGGGTATAATTATTTTTTTTTTGGGGGCCCCCAGCAGATGGATGTCACTGCACCTTTTGCTAACCCTACTGTGTATGGGGGCCCCCAAACAAAAGAAAGTCACGCACCTCTGCTAACCCCACTGTTTGGGGGCCCCGGGGGCAACGGATGTCACTGCACCCTGCAAACCCTACTGTGTACGGGCCCTGGAGCAGACGGATGTCACTGCTCCTCTGCTAACCCTAACAGTGTAGGGGACCCCGGGAGCAGACGGATGTCACTGCACCTCTGCTAACCCTACTGTGTATGGGACCCCAGAGCAGACGGATATAACTGCACCTCTGCTAACCCTACTGTGTATGGGGCCCGGAGCAGACGTCACTGCACCTCTGCTAACCCTACTGTGTATGGGGCCCCAGAGCAGACAGATGTCACGCCCTCTGCTAACCCTACTGTGTATGGGTCCGGAGCAGACGGATGTCACTGCACCTCTGCTAACCCTACTGTGTATGGGCCCTGGTGCAGACGGATGTCACTGCCCCTCTGCTAACCCTACTGTGTATGGGACCCCAGAGCAGACGGATGTCACTGCACCTCTGCTAACCCTACTGTGTATGGAGCCCCGGAGCAGACGGATGTCACTGCACCTCTGCTAACCCTACTGTGTATGGGGACAAGGAGCAGACGGATTTTCACTGCCCCTCTGCTAACCCTACTGTGTATGGGGCCCGGGAAAGCAGATGGAATGTCACTGCACCTCTGCTAACCCTATTGTGTATGGGGCCCTGGAGCGGGACAGAAGTCACTGCACCTCTGCTAAACCTACTGGTATGGGGCCCCGGACAGACGGATGTCACGCTCCTCTTCTAACCCTACTGGTAATGGGGACCCGGAGCAAAACGGATGTCACTGCTCCTTGCTAACCCTACTGTGTTATGGGGCCTGGAGCAGACAGATGTCACTGAACTTGGCTAACACTACTGGTATGGGCCCGGGAGCAGCAGAAGTCATGCCCTTGCTAACCCTATGTGAGGGGCCCCGGAGCAACAGAGTCACTAACCTCTGCTAACCCTACAGTGAGGGGCCCTGGAGCAGATGGATGTTACTGCACCTCTGCTAACCCTACTGTGTATGGAGCCCCGGAGCAGACAGATGCCATTGCACCTCAACCCAAGAACAAAAGCAAAAGACCTTGTGAAGATGCTGGCGGAAGCTGGTAAGATTGTGTCATTAATCACAGAGAAACAAATCTTATAAACCCGGGGGAAAAGGCCGCTCCGCCAGGAAGAAGCCATTACTCCAAAAGAAACATATAAAAGCCAGATCAATGTTTGCAAATGCACAGGAACAAAGTGCAAAATTTTTGGAGACATGTCCTGTGGTCTGACGAAACTAACATTGAGCTGTTTGACCATAATGACCATCGCACTTTGGAGAAAAAAGGGTGAAGCTTGGAAGCCTAAAAACACCATCCAACTGTGAAACACAGGGGTGGCAGCATCATGGTTGTTGGGGGTTTTTTTGCTGCAGGAGGGACTGGTGCACTTCACAAAATAGATGACATCATGATGAAAGAAGATTATGGGGCAATACTGAAGAAACATCTCAAGACATCAGCCAGGAAGTTAAAGCCTGGGCAGAAATGGGTCTTCCAAATGGACAATGACTCGAAGGATACTGCCCAACTGGTTAGTGGCTTAAGGACAACCAAGTCAATGTTTTGGAGTGGCCATCACAAAGCCCTGATCTCAATCCTATTGAAAAAGGAAAGGCAAGCTGAAAGGCAGGTGAGACAAGAGACCTCCAAACATGGTTCAAGTACCCACTTGTCAGGAGGAAGGGGGCCAAATTCCTAACCAACTATGTGAGAAGCTTGTGGAATGATCCAAAACGTTTGAACCAAGTCCTACAGTTTAGGAAAGCGACCAAAATTTTAATGAAATGGATGGAAAATTTTGACTTTGCAGAAAGTAAAAAAATGCCTTAAAAATTCTTTTCTCATTATTTTGACATTTGGCAAATATAAAAATTTTGGTTCCCAATTGACCTAAATGGGGAAGGTTTATTCTGATTTCATGTCAGAGAGGGGAGAAAAACCTGCAGAATGGGGCTTTTATATAGTGGATGGAAACTTTTGGTTTCAGCTGTATATACATACTGTATATAAATACATACAGGTTCCATCCATGTCATCCTCAGTGTTCGACAGCATTGATAAATCTGTCCTGTTGTGTTAATATAGTTTTTCTCTTGCTAAACGTAGCAAACTACCCTGTTTCCCCGAAAATAAAAATTTTTTTGGATGCAATTCAGAGTTTGGCTGCTTATGCTGATGTTTGTGATGAAATCACTACAGTATATTAATACATTTGAATTTGTGTTAAACAAATAAGTGAATTCTTTGTCATGGAGCAATAAGAAAATCCCCTAAAAATAAGTCTAGCTCGTCTTTAGGAGCAAAATTTTAATAAGAAAAACTGTTTTTTAGGGGAAACAGGGGAAAATACATCCAGAAGTGTTTTTTTAGTAGGGGAAGTATAAACTTCAAATGTATCTTGAAATCATGATTTTTAACATGTTTTTATTACTTTTATCTTATTTAATTATTATTTTTATTTGTATTTAATATATTAATATTTATTTAATAATAAAAATAAAATATAAATACAAATAAAATTTAATAATAATAAAATAAAATAAAAACATGTTTGAAAATCCCTAGATTTCAAGATACAGTTAAACAGAAGTTTAATAAATAATAAATAATAATAATAATAATAATAATTTACAAAAAATAACATTTTTTAAAAAAAATAAAATGATAATAATAAATAATATTAACTAAAAATAAAATGATGATTATAATAATAATAATAAAATATTAAATACAAATAAAATAATAAATATAAGATAAAAGTAATAAAACATGTTTGAAATTCATAGATTTCAAGATACAGTTGAAAGCAGAAGTTTATTTTAAAATAATAATAATAAAATAATAATCAAAATAATAACGTTAAATAAAAATAAAATGATGATTATAATATAATGATGATAAAATAATAATAATATAATAATAATAATAATAAAATACATAAAAATATATAAAATAATAATGTTAAAAATAAAATGATAAGATAATAATATAATAATAATAATAAAAAGAGATTTTAAAATAAATAATAAAATAATAATAAACTAAACATAAACAATAAAAAAAATAATAAAATAAAAAAAGTAATTAACCATATTTAAAAAGTCATGGATTTCAAGATAATATTTTCTAACTGGTGACAGAGTTTCAAAATCCCCTATTTAAGCATATGTGCAAAACAGAAGGAAGTTCCCTGCTTGGTTGCGCTGTGCTTTCCCTGTTTTTATTTTTGTCTCTTTTTTTTATAAGAGCCTCTTGTAAAGTATTTGTTTAGTCAATTATTGCTCCCATCCAATTATGCACCGTGTATTCATCGCCTGTGGTGGGAGTTCGACGCCCCTCCTGTCTAATTAGCTGCTTTTTGAGGGATTCATTACCGCATCACAATGTAATGGAGAGGTTTCGGGAAAGCGGCGGGTGACACGCTGTATCTATATTATGGTTCTTGTTTGTTTTTAGTTTATTTTCTCCTTCCCTTCAGGTTGCATTTGTTCTTATTGTTCTTTAAACAAGAAAATACAGCAAGATCTTGTGTGTGTTTTTTTTTGCTTCGAAACTTGCTAAACCTGCCGAGCGTCGAAAGGCGACATCCCCATCAACCGTACATGTCTCTTCATGTGCGCATTAATTTTTTATCTGGTGACACTTGCAGACGAAGCAGTTTGCTTGAAAGTTACAGACACTTTTAAATGATAAATGAAATGTCCTGCTGTGATGGCGTGCCAGCCCGCGCTCTTGGCTTGGAGTGTATTATACTTTGCAAAGGAAATATTCGCATCAGTCATTTTCCTGGGATGTCATCGTACTGACATGGGGGCAACGTGGGATAAAAAAGGTGGAGAGCACAGGGTGGGCTTTATGTATGAAAACTGTCTACCATCAAGACTGTCTTTGTTGCCCATAGCAACCAATTAGAACTCATAACTGTCTTTGTTGACCATAACAACCAATTAGAACTCATAACTGTCTTTGTTGACCATAGCAACAAAGCTATGGGCAACAAAGACAGTTATGGGTTCTAATTGGTTGCTATGGGCAACAAAGACAGTTATGGGTTCTAATTGGTTGCTATGGGCAACAAAGTCTTACATAACGCCCGATGTCTTCTTGCGTTATAGAAATGGCTTAGAAGTGGTTGGTTTAACCCATATGGACCAGAAACATAGCTATAGGGGGTGCAGGGGTAGCAGTTGCTATTAGGCCCTGGAACTTATGGGGGCCCAAAGGTCACTCTGCTTCATAAGAAGACACCAGTATTATAAATGGGACATGGCATGGGGAGTATATTTATAGATTTTGCATTGGGGTCAAGGAACTTTAAAGGAGTTTTGTAGCTTTTGTATTGTACAGATTAAATCTCCTGCACTTATGTCTTTGTGACCAGGAAGTGTGAGTCTGAAGTTGCCTGTGACTCTACACCTGTGTTATATACACCTAGCTATACCTGCCTTATGAATCCCTAGATAAAACTGTATTATTGATCCCTAGCTACACCTGTATTATATACTCCTAGCTATACCTGTATTATGGATCCCTAACTACACCTGTATTATATACTCCTAGTTACACCTGTATTATGGATCCCTAGATACACCTTTATTATATACTGCTAGCTACACTTGTTTTATATACTCCTAGCTACACCTTTTTTGTATACTCCTAGCTACACCTGTATTATGGACTCCTAGAAACACCTGTATTATATATTCCTAGCTATACCTGTATTATATACTCCTAGATACACCTGTATTATATCCTCCTAGATACACCTGTATTACGGATTCCTAAATACATCTGTTTTATATACTCCTAGCTACATTGGTATTATGGACTCCTAGCAACACCTGTATTAAATACTTCTAGCTACACCTGTTTTATATACTCCTAGCTACACCTGTATTATATACTCCTAGGTAAACCTGTATTATATACTCCTACATACACCTGTATTATATACTCCTAGCTATACCTGTATTATATACTCCTAGCTAAACCTGTATTATATACTCCTACGTACACCTGTATTATATACTTCTAGCTACACCTGTATTATATACTCCTACATACACCTGTATTATATACTCCTACATACACCTGTATTATATACTCCTAGCTATACCTGTATTATATACTCCTACGTACACCTGTATTATATACTTCTAGCTACACCTGTATTATATACAACGATCTACACCTGCATTATATACTACGAGCTACATCTGTATAATAGACCTCGAATTATACCTGTATTATGGACCTATAGCTACAGCTTTATTATATACTTCTAGCTATACCTGTTTTATATACTCCTAGCTACACCTGTATTATATACTCCTAGCTATACCTGTATTATATACGCTTAGCTACACCTGTATTATGGAACCCTAGCTACACCTGTATTATGGAACCCTAGCTACACCTGTATTATATACTCCTAACTACACCTGTATTATATACTCCTAACTACACCTGTATTATATACTCCTAGCTACACCTGTATTATATACTCCTAGCTACACCTGTATTATATACTCTTAGTTACACCTGTATAATGGACTTCTAGCTACACCTGTATGCTGGACCTCTAGGTACACATGTATTAGCCGGGGCTAACCTATTAAAAACCAGTATGGAAACTTTAACATGATAGTCAATTTTTGGGAGATTTTGTAAGTGGATGGAAAGTGAAAAAAAACTTGATTGTGCCATTTTAGAAGAGGTTTTGTGTTTATGGTATTCATTCTTCAATATAAATGACATGATATCTATACTCTGCAGGTCAGAATGCTTTCAATGTCACCAAATGCATAGTTGTCTTAAAGGGGTTTTATCGCTACAAAGATCATGTCTCAGATTATGGGGACAGTAAAAATAAGCACTTTTGTAATTTGGTTGCATTACCTCAGTCACTTGGTTTAGCAGATATGAGCTTTTCTATGCATGTGTTCTATTTCTGCTGCTGCTGGTCTGGACACGCCCCCTGGCTGGATCCCGCCCCCCAGACACGCCCCAGCACTGTGATTGGCTGGCTGACATTTCATTCAGCCTGTTTGGATACGCTCCCAGACAGGAAACGCCCCGACCACGCCCCCTGTGCTGTGATTGGCTGCCTGCACACTCTGTGTTTACTCCCCTCTGAGCTGTTAAAATCGATAGTGAAACCAAGGTCTGCTGTCTCTATACTCATCTCCCAGCTCTAGGGTGAATGATCTGGGCAATTACTGCCTGTTTAAGTCACAGATTCCCTCATATAACACAGTATCATAGAGGCTCCTGCCTGTTAACTGGGGGGAGAGGAGGAGGGGGAGGGAAGTGTGTATTGCTCCATATAACCCAGTCTGCTGCCTGGTAACAGAGGGGAAGGGGGGGGGCGTGTACACTCCTAACATGTCTCATCAGTTCAGGCTGTGTGTATAACTGCATATACCACAGTCATACAGTCTCCTGTCTGGTAACAGAGGGGGAGGAGGGAGAGGGCAGTCCTCACATGTCTCATCAGTTCATGCTGTGTGTATAACTGCATATACCACAGTCATACAGTCTCCTGTCTGGTAACAGAAGGGGAGGAGGGAGGGGGCAGTGTACACTCCTCACATGTCTCATCAGTTCAGGCTGTGTGTATAACTGCATATACCACAGTCATAGTCTCCTGTCTGGTAACAGAGGGGGGAGGGAGAGGGCAGTGTGCACTCCTCACATGTCTCATCAGCCCAGGCTGTGTGTATAACTGCATATACCACAGTCATACAGTCTCCTGCCTGGTAACAGAGGGGGAGGGGGCAGTGTACACTCCTCACATGTCTCATCAGCCCAGGCTGTGTGTATAACTGCATATACCACAGTCATACAGTCTCCTGCCTGGTAACAGAGGGGGCAGTGTACACTCCTCACATGTCTCATCAGTTCAGGCTGTGTGTATAACCATACATGCCAACTTTTGAAAGTGGAAAAGCAGGAGATTTGAAGCAGCGGTGAGCGCATTTGCATTGTCACGCCCATCTTGTTGGCGACCACACCCCTTTGAAAAAGCCACATCCACTCCATCTAACTGCATAACGGCTCTGGAAGAAAACCAGGCTGTTGCCCCCACTAGCCAGGTAGTAGCCCACTTTATCCAAGTAGTGCCCATTATAGCGAGGTAGTTGCCCTTATAGTCGGGTAGATGCCCCTTACAGCCATGTAGATGCCCCCTTGTAGCCAGGTAGTGCCCCCTAAGGCCAGGTAGTGCCCCCTTGTAGCCAGGCAGTGCACCTTGTAGCCAAGTATTGCCCCCATTAGTCAGGAATTGCCCCCTAAGGCCAGGTATTGCCCACTTGTAGCCAAGTATTGCCTCCATTAGCCAGGTATTGCCCCCATTAGCCAGACATTGCCCCTTGTAGCCAGGTAGATGGCCCCATTAGCCAGACAGTGCCCCTTGTATCCAGGTATTGCCCCTTGTAGTCAGGTAGATGCCCCCATTAGCCAGACAGTGCCCTCTTGTAGCCAGACAGTGCCCCTTGTAGCCAGGTATTGCCCTTTGTAGTCAGGTAGATGCCCCCATTAGCCAGACAGTGCCCCTTGTAGCCAGGTATTTCCCCAGGTAGTCAGGTAGATTCCCCCATTAGCCAGACAGTGCCCCCGTTAGCCAGACAGTGCCCGTTGTAGCCAGGTATTGCCCCTTGTAGTCAGATGCCCCCATTAGCCAGACAGTGCCCCCCATAGCTAATAAAAATAAAATAAAACATCACCAGGTCTCCCTGCAGCACGGCCAGGTCCAGAGGCTGCCGACTGAGTAGTCTCAGCGTCGCAGGGGATGTGAGTGCAGCCGCGCGTCACATCCCCTGCGACACTGAGTTGTATGTACAGCGCGCACCGGCGCTGTGCATACAGGGGGAGAAGGGAGGAGGGTAACGATCCCTCCTGCCTCCTCCCTGCACAGTGAGATGCACCGGGCGGGCGAAGCGGCGGCGGCGGCCGCTTCACCCGCCTATAGGAACGGCCCGGCGGCGCCAGAGTAGCGTCCTGACGCTACTCCAGCGCCGCGGTCATTTGAAGAACCCCGGCTGCCTGTTGGTGGCGGGGTTGAACCCCATTAGCCGGAACCCCCTGCCAAAAGCGGGAGAGTTGGCATGTATGTGTATAATTGCATATACCACAGACATACAGTCTCCTGTCTGGTAACAGAAGGGGAGGAGGGAGGAGGCAGTGTACACTCGTCACATGTCTCATCAGTTCAGGCTGTGTGTATAACTGCATATAGCACAGCAAGGAGCTTGTGGGGCCTGAAGGCTGCAGGCATAAGAAGCATGCAGGAGGCTACAGAGCTGTTTTATCCAGACAACCTTCTGCATCCCCTGCTTCATACAAAATGATGATGCCACAATTCTTCAGTGAGGGGAGACACGCCTCCTGGGAGGGGAGACACGCCTCCTGGGAGAAGAGACACGCCTGCTGGGAGAAGAGACACGCCCCTGGATTTCAAACTCAATCTCAGAGAATTAGCTGAAGAGCACGAACACTTCAAACAATAAAACTCCTTTAATCTTCTAGTACTTTAACCCCTTAAGGACCTTGCAGTTTTTTTTTTGTTGACACGTTCGTTTTTCCCTCCTTGCTTTCCCGGAGCCATAACTTTTTTATTTTTCCACCTACATAAACACATGAGGGCTTTTATTTTGCGGGACAAGATGTACTTTCTAATGGTATTATTCACTGTACTATAGAATATAGGCTATGTCCACGCAGTGTAATTGCGGCGTGTACAGTACGCGCCGCAATATGCCGGGTGATTTGGGATTCCGAAGCGGGGGGGGCGGGCAGTCCGCAGGCCCCATAGACATGTATTACTCGCGGCGCGTAATTGCTGCGAATAATTGATATGTCACTTATCACCCCGCGTGTACAATACGATCATACTGTACACGCGGGAGGACGAGGCGTAATCCATAGTTCTCTATGAGAGCAATAGAATACCGTAATTGCAAGGCGCATTTTGACGCGTTTTAAGTGCAATACGCGGCGAAATACACCCGCAATTATGCCACAAAATAAGCCGTGTGAACATAACCATACAGGGAAACTGCAAAAAAATTCCACGTGGGACAAATTGTGAAAAAATCGTACTTGCGCCATGTTTGCAGGAGTTTTGTTTTTGCGGCATTCAATCTCTGGTAAATATGATGTGTTATCTGTATTCTACAGGTTGATGTGCATCCGGCAATACCAAACATGTAGGGTTTCGTTATGTTTTGGTGCCATAAAAAATTTCCAAACATTTTCTATTTTTGAAATTTGCGCCTACAGACGTCAGTGAGGGGCATTTTTTGCGGGCTGAAGTGCACTTTTTATTGGTAGCAGTTTGCAATATATGAGACCTTTTTGATCAATTTTATTCCAATTTTTATAGGACATAAAATGACCAAAAAAACGCAATTTTGGTGTTTGGAATTTTTTTTCATCTACAGTGTTCAGCGCACGGGATAAATGATATTATATTTTAATAGCTCAGACTTTTTTGGACGCGGTGATACCAAGTATTTGAAACTTTTTTATTAATTTATTTTTCTATTTGTAAAATGGCGAATGGGGGTGATTTGAACTTTTAATACTTTTTTATTTTTTTTATACATTAAAACTTTTTTTTTTTACTTTAACCTTGAGTCCCTCTAGAGCGCTTCACCACTAGGGGGCGCGATCGTTAATACAGCCTAATGCATTGCACAGACAATGCATTAGGCTGTACCAAGATGGCGGTTTCCTCACTTTCTGCCTAGGACCAGAAGTGGGGAAATTCAAAACATGGCAGCGACGGAGGCCTTCACAAGGCTTCCTGCTGCCATGTTCAGTGATTAGATCCCCACAGTTTTGCTGCGGGGGCTCCGATTGCAGTGAGGAACAGTGCGCGGCACCATTTCTCATTGATTTAGATGCCGCGGCCATCTTTGCCGCGGCATCTAAAGGGTTAAACAGTGTGGCTAGTGGCGCCCCACCGCGCTGTAACCACTGGGTGTTAGTTGTGCAGCGGGATCGCAGAGCAAAGCCCATTAGCAACCATGGGACATACTCATACGTCCAGGGCCGTTAAGGGGGTAAAAAATAAATATAAAAAACATACTCTATATTTTAACTTTCCAGCAAAATTTTAAGCAACCAATAGCTTTTTGGGTTTTACATCTATGGACATAAGTGAGGGTGCATTTTTAGCGAGATGAAGTGTACCTTTTATTGGCACCATCTTGGGATACATGTGACCTTTTGATCTCTTTTTATTTCAATTGTCCGGGGAAGTAAAATGACCCAAAAAAACACCCACAATATTGGCCTTAAGATTTTTTTCTCCTAAGGATAAATTATGTTATATTAAAATAGAGTGGACATTTACGGATGTGGCAATGCCAAATATGTGTACATTTTTTATTATTATTTTTTATTTGTAAAATAGCAGAAGGGGGATGTTTTAAACTTTTAAGCTGCTTTCACACAGCGCAGTTTTAGTGCAGTTTTTAACTGCGCTCCAATTAAACTGCCTTTATTACCAGCAGCTTCTTTCCTCCTCATTGTTTTTCCAGGCACAGCGCCATTCATACTGTTGTGGCTGTCTCTGGTACTGCAGCTCACTTCATCTCAGTCCCATGAAAAAGCGTAAGAGCCAAGTGGACATTATGGGCCACATGTATGAAAACTGTCTAGGTCTAAAACTCACTTTGCTGGCCAAAGCAATCAATCACAGCGCCTCTTTCTTTTCATATTGTGCGCTAGAAAAATGAGAGGGGCGCTCTGATTGGTTACTATGGGCAACAAAGAGAGTTACAGACCTTGACAGTTTTCATACACGTAGCCCTATATCTAAGTAGATGTAAGGGTCATCATCTAAAATAAATGCCACCTCTATTCATAGATGTTTCTGGCATTGAATTAAACTTATTTAGTCTTGAGAAAAGACGTCTTCGGAGGGGGACATGATTAATTTATATAAGTATTGTAACGCCTCGCTTGCGTCCGGACGCCCTCCTGGGCCGTCCCGGGGGGTATTTAGCTCCTGGATCGCCGTCTTTCGTAGGCGGAATGGCACTCAGACACAGGTTTCTCATTTTATACTGGCCTCCACCAGCTTTATTGAGGCACAGGTTTTATACAGACTTGGGAAAAAAACATACAAACTAAAAATCCTAGGCCGTCTGGCCACTAACTAAACAGAGAGCTCCCTCTCGACACGTTGTCTGGACCTAATGTCCAGTATTTCACATCCTGCACTCTCCAGTACAGTAACGGCTTCCCTCCAGCCTCCGGGGGCCAGAGCCTCTCTCCGGCTCCTCTGCTGCACTACCAGTTAGCAGACCACGCCCCCTGAACAACTGAAGGCCCTGGCTTTTTATATGACGCCCGAGCCCTATCCAAAACGTGGCCTGGAACATGGGGAGTAGACGCCCCCCCAACCATTTTTTACTCCCAATAAGAGCCAACCCAGGAACGGCTAAAAAGCCAAAACTCCTATATAGTTGCCAACCACTTGAGTGGTGAAAAAAAAATTACAGCTGGCTCTTATCCCCCCAAAAGGCCAGGTATCCTTGGTGGCTTTTGTATATCCCACTCTGGTATACCCATTAGTGGCAGCCCCGGCACTACTGTAGCGGTCTGTCACAACCCTCCCCCTCTAAAAAGGCCGTAGGCTTTTTCCCCTTCCCAAAACCCCTCCCCCGGGGGTCAAGCTCTTAAGGGGAATCCATTCACCCACGTATTTTTTTCCTGGTTTTCTGGGGGGAACTGCCACTTTTCTGGGAAAACCCTTTTCCCCCCTTCTGTTCCATAAAACATGGAATATAGCCGATTTCGGCTGGCAGCATCAGGTCACCCCTCATTCCCATCTATTTTTTCCTCCTTAGCACCTGTTGCTACGGCAACCTCCTTCTAAAAATTCGGGGAAGGACTACTTGCCCAAAAAACAGCTCAGCCGTGGGCTCATCCCATGCCTCACCTATAATCGGGCAAAGACAGTTTATGCACTTATAAGATGGCCTGACGTATGTACGCTTACTGAAAGGGGTGCCACCTTCCGTGCTGCTGAATTCCGGGATTCCTGAAAAACCCCAACACCAGCCTACCCTCCCTTTATACCTTCCCCCATACACAGACCCCTTGCATTGGGCCCACTGGGCAGTGTTTCACTAATTCGGGGTCCCTTAAGCAAAGCCCTGGTTAGTCCCCGCAACCAACAGCACACGGAAGCAGTAATAAAGCCCCCTCCAGGGTTGTACCCCCCCAGGGGGCCTCAAGGGGCGCACCTAAAGCTGAAACTCTGCGTTTTGGGTTGCGGATCAGATACACCCTAAATTTCTCTACCCCGGAAGCCCCGCCTCGGGGCTCCTAGCTGTCACTTGGTTCCAACCAGGGGGAATTGGTCTACCTCCCTGACCTCCTCATGAGGGTAACCCCCCAATGCGTGGGAAACCCCGCGTGGCACAATGTACCTCTGTGTCCCCCTTTAACCGTAGGGCAGGCCCCAGGGTTTTTTACAAAAATTTCAAACATAAAGGGAAAAGCCCTGCCGATGACCTCGCCCCCTTACCGGGTGGGTTTTTCAATTTGCGGACTCCCCTGCCCCTCCAATATATGACTGACACCCGTGGAAGACCCAGTCGGTCTGTACGTCCCTTTCTGCATTCCCCTTGCATATTACGGGTCCCTGGTCTCCCCTCCCTTTTCAGCCCTAAAGGGGGTTTGACTGGGGGTGACCATTTTGAGGAGGTTTATTTTCATTAGGGGAAACAAACAATGTTTCTTATATTTGCAATCAAACCTCCCCACAATACAGGCTGTTTATGGTTTGCCCCAGGCAACCTCAAAAACTTTGTCGCCCATGATGGCCTTACCTGGGCCTCACCAGTGACAGGGTACCCCCCCCTGGCAACTTCTCCCTGGCTTTCGCAGCGACATTCTGCATTAAGGGGGTGGAGTTTTTCCCTTCAATCCCCTATAATCATTCTAAAGGAACTTCAGCTTCTACCGGGGGATACCCCCTATTCTTGCCCCAAATCAAAATTTCACACAATGAGCTGTGGGCAATGGCAGAACTTTATACTGGAAAATCTAATAACCAACCCGGCTTTTTTAACGTAAGGCGTTTTTACAGGGTTATTCCGACGGTTTTGTGAGCCGGATTGTCTCAAAATCCGGTGAAAAAGGGGGGGAAGGGGGCCGGGGCGAGGGGCGGGGCGCCGCTGCCCCCCCCATGGGACAATGCATTTTTACGGCGCGTCCGCGCCGTAAATAAGTGCAGGTCATTTTCCCCTCCCCCCGCGGCGGAATTCCCCCGAGGGGGGGGAGCGACGGAATCCACTGTTCTTTTGGGCAGGGGGATTACCGAATAAAACCCGAGGGGTTGGCGCCGTACTGCAGGCAAACCCGGGCGGGGAGTACGGCCCCCAATCCGCGGACCAAATAACCCCGTGTAATGGGCCCTTTTATAGTTTCCCCTCACATAACCACTCGGCCGTGTTCACTTTGGGCAACTCAGTCCCCTTTTAGCCCCCGAAGTTCAGAGGATATCTTGCTGAAAATGGCACCACTGCCCTTCCCACCCAAAAACCACAGGACATAATACCCCTGAGATCCTTTAATTGTTTCTCCATAACCGTAAGGAAATGTATAGCGCCTCAGAACCAGGCACTTCTTTACCATCTGGGGGTTTAACCCCCGCTCCCTGCCCCTCACTAGGTTCAAGCTACACCCCTCGGGGGTCCCCGCAGCTCCCTCCTTCCATCACTGCAGTCTTTTTTGACCCGGGCCAGAAAAAATACTCACCCAGCAACCCTTTAGGCAAGTGAAATCGAAAATACTAAGATCCAGCCAATTTCTCTACCAGGTATTGAGGTTCATTAAAGAGGAAAATCTTCAGAATTGGACCACCCTCATTAAAAAAGTCTCCTACCCCTTGGGAGAAAATCTTCCCCGGATCCTCCCGTTTCCCTTCCAGGGGTGCAATGAAACATAAAGCTCCTCTCCAACAGCGTCACACGAACTGGTGGCCATCAATCCCTGGGGGCCCCATTACCTGCCCACTTGCGGTACAATCAAGGGGACGCATGGATGGGGTCCCCGGAGACACACTCCCCCGTGGGCTCCAGACACTTTACACAGAAAATTCGGGCCCCAAAATCATAGTTTTTACAGCAAAGGGGCAGGAGAACCCTGTTGTGGGGCAACCACATTAAAAACCCCCTGGTCTGTAGTGTTAACCCCTGTCTCCAGATTGTCATGCAACCCCCGGATTTCACTCTCTGCTTAACCCGCACTGTTAAAAAAATGACCCTAGGGCAAACCCTTTACTCGCCTGCCTTTTTAGCTGGGAGGCCTTTCTTCCCAACTAAATTCACACTCCCTTTTATGCACCACCTAGCCCCCCGACGCCTACCCCTAGAGGAGACCTGAGCTGCTCTCTGTAAAAGCACCCTACCGTTGTTTTATACAGGGGTGCCTACTGGGGCTTTACCTTTTTGCCCCCGCAACATCCCCCGCTCCGGCTGTGTGGAAAAGTTCGGTTTTCCCATTATAAGCATTTTTTAAAAAGAAAGCATTTTTTACATGGGAATAGCGAGGTGTTACCCCCCCCCCAGGCAACACAGCAGAAGGTTAGGCTATCTGAAAACCGAGTTTCATTTGATTCTTCCATTTTCCAAAATAAAATTTGGGGTCAGTTAGGAACTCTCTAGACTCTAACCCAGGCTTTCTTCTGTTGCGGCAGCAACTCCTCAGGGGGGACTTTCCCCCAACAGTCCTTCCCCCTTTCCCCCCACCGGCGGTTCCCCAAGGGTTTTAAAAGGGGAGTCTCGCCAAATGACAGCGGATGTAGGTTTTCAAAACCTCTAGTAAATGGACGACAGTCCCAAAAAAGGGCTCAAAATGCATTGGAACAGTTTTACGGAGTCTGGTCGGGCCCACACTGGGGACGTTGCCGGGGGGCACTTTTTGAGAACATCCGGGCAATCCCCTGTCGACCCAGTGGGAGATCTCCCACCGAAACCAAGCTCCCCGGCTTTTTTTCCCCCCCCAACCAAAACCTGGAGGGGAAAAATCCCCCTTTTAGGGCCAAGCACATCCTCCCGTGGAAATGGGGCTCGGGCGGAATTTTTTCTCCCGGACTTTTTTTGGGGGGGCCGCCGGTTTGGTCGGCAGGCGGGGACGCCCTATGGGGGATCGAGGACAGCTCAAAAAAACCTTTGGCAGGGGAAAAGCAACCTTGGCAGCCCTACACAGTCCCTTTTTTGCGCCCCCCCGTTCCGGTTCCCGGTATTCCGCGGATTTGGGGCCCCCAAACCAGGGGATAAAAGGGGTGGGGGGGGGGGGGGAGGGGAGGGGCCCTTTCCCCCCCCTCTTCTTTCATGGGGCATGTCCACTTTGTCCCCCGGGCTTAAAGACGAAGGGGGAGGACACGGACCTGTTTTCTATACAGTGGTTACCATTTTGCCCGGGGTTTGGGGGATTGCACCCCCTCACCCGGCCGCTGCGGGAAAAAAAGCCGGGAGGGCCTTGGCCCCCCCCCCTTTAAATTTTTATTCAGCGCACTTACAAAAGCCACTTTCAGTCCGGCCAATTTGCCAAAGGGGTCCTCCCCATTTGTAAGCTGTTGGTTGGAAACCCCCCCTCCGTCCCGGGAGGTATTTGTCCTTTTTGGTCCCCGGTTTTTTGGGGAGTTCACAGAAACTCCGT
The DNA here is from genome assembly GCA_025379985.1 of Phyllomedusa bahiana. NCBI lineage: Eukaryota > Metazoa > Chordata > Amphibia > Anura > Hylidae > Phyllomedusa > Phyllomedusa bahiana. The sequence continues at coordinate 23,576 of JAODAL010020447.1, forward strand.
CTGTCCAGGCTGCGTGACGCGGTGGACATCGGGCGGCGGGAGTGAGCTCGCAAGCGCAGCCCTGAGCAGGTGCGGGGTCCAGTTCGCTGCCAGCGAGGCCAGCTTACGGCTCATCCAGAGGGATCGAGGAGCAGCGGTCAGAAAACCTTGCTGCCGAGAGAGAGGAAGCGGCGGTGACCTGGGAAGCCTGCTGGCCCGCCAAGGACGGAGACGCACTACCATCCCTGCACGGACCCCCGAACCGAATATCCAGCATTGAGCCCGGTGAGGTGTCGAGGGCTGGGCGGCATCGGAGGGACACAGGAACCCCTGAGAGGAGGCTGTTAAGGGACACACTCACGCGGCCCTCGCATTGGCTGGCTGGAGAGAGGGAGAGTCAGCCATTATACCCCCCCTCCTCTTCTTCTCATGGGCAGACTGCCGCATAACGTCCCAGAGCCCACATATGCACATTGATCTCCTGCCTGGCTAACAGACCACATTTATTGTGTGAGGAGAGACACTGAGTAGCCTGTGATCTATACAGTGGGGCTGATTGCTGGGGCCCGGACTGGCTGTGGAGTTGCACCCCCCTCCCCCGTCTTGTTCCCGCTGGCTGCAAAAAAAGCGGGAGCCCCCGCCATTTTGAGTCTCCACATCACCTCTCTCACACAAGTCTAACTTCAGGCGAGCACCCTGTATTTTACGGTCACTTATCAGTGCAAAGAGCCAATTGTGGGGAATCCACCCACGCGAGCCCAACCCCTCCCCCCTGCCTCTTCAACTGCTTGCGGCGGGGAGAGAGGACATATTGTTTACGGGGGAAGTCGTAAGAAGAAACTCCAGCACTCGTGCTCGGGTTTAGGTACAAAATTCTTTAAATATGCACTTTATTAGATAGACCATAAAAATAGAAGATAAACTCACATAGTGACCGCTGGGTTTACGCGTTTCGAGCCTAGCGTATGGCTCTTAATCATAACTAGCATATAGCAGTCAGGAAATACTCTAATATACACTTCCGTACAGCAATTAGCAAAACGCCTGAACCTTAACCCATTACACGACACATCTCCAATCACCACCAGAAAGCTTCTTACACATAGGGAGGCTTTTTTGGATATTTTTTCTTGAGACACGTTATCCTCAAGGTCTTAATTTTCGCTCAGATTTGATGTATTTGTATGAATAATATTATTTGTATTATTGCTGCTCTGTTTTTTCTTTCAAATTAGTGCTTTTTTGCATCTGTGCTGTTTAGTTATGTGTTCAGATTTTTCTTTGATGTGTCATGTAATGGGTTAAGGTTCAGGTGTTTTGCTAATTGCTGTAAGGAAGTGTATATTAGAGTATTTCCTGACTGCTATATGCTAGTTACGATTAAGAGCCATATGCTAGGCTCGAAACGCGTAAACCCAGCGGTCACTATGTGATTTTATCTTCTATTTTTATGGTCTGTCTAATAAAGTGCAAATTTAAAGAATTTTGTACCTAAACCCGAGCACGAGTGCTGGAGTTTCTTCTTACGACTTCCTCTGCACTGCCTTGGATCCTGCAGCCGTATTTCACACTCCTTGTGTGCACCGTGTGTCGATGGGTTATGTGCCGTAACTGAAGGACTACAACTTTAGGTGACATATTGTTTACCACTAGAGTGGAGGAGGGGCAGCAGCAGAACTCTGAGGGGATAGGTCAGAGTAACTGGCTAGAATACAGCTTGGTTTATCATCTGTGCATGAACAAAACAAGCCGCAGCTACATAGCATCAGTCCCTATTAAGACACTAAGGCCATGTTCACATTACGCCCCGCAATTACACCGTGTGAGCGGGAGCGGGGGAGGGAGCGGGGGGGCGGCACCTCGCCGGCCCCATAGACTATCATTACTAGCGGCGCGTAATTCACATGTCACTTATCTCCTCCCCGTGGTGGATTCGCCGAGCAGGGAGAGGTGACGTAATCCATAGTTCTCTATGAGAACTGTGGATTACCGTAATGACCGGGACGTATTCCAGCCGTAATTCGCGCAGTACGGTGCGTAATTACGGACTGAAATACGTCCCATTTTAAGCCGTGTGAACATATTCTAAGGGCTAGTTCACACGGCTTATTGCCGACGTAATTGCGGGGACGGATTTTGCCTCGCAATTACGTCGGCTGCCGTGCAGCGGGGGCGGGGCGTAAATAATTGACATGTCACTTTCTCCCCGCCCGGCGGATTCGCCGGGCGGTTAGAGGAGACGGAATCCATAGTTCTCTATGAGAACTGTGGATTACCGTAATGACAGAGACGGATTTCAGCCGTACTGCAGCGCAAATACAGCGCCCAATATGGCTGAAATCAGTGCCCAAATCAGCCGTGTGATCGAGCCCTAGGACTCCTGCGTTTGCACGGCCTCTGAGTATTTGAATCCCGGAGCACATTCCAGGCTTATTTCTAATACTCCCCAAAGCAGGGACAACACAGAATACATCTTTGCTCTTTTGGCACAATCTGAATAACCAAACAATATCCTGCCTCAGCACAGGGACGCTTTGCAGAAACCTCTGGTCGCATCACATCTCTAGAGCTATCACTCTTCTTGAAGTATATTGCTGGAGTTTGTTCCAGAGACTTGGGCTTATCTGTGTGCTTGATAGAGTATTTGACTGACACCAACTATAGTCCAGCGCTGCAGTAAAATTCTCTCTTTTTTCTGCATCTTGGGGGTAACAATCCTCTCGAGAGGCTAATCGCTTAGTGTCACAGCGACAAAATCGAACATTGTAATTGACTATTTATACATATATATATATATACATATAGTGTTTTTTTGTTTTTTTTTCCCTTTAAGGGTAATGGCCCTCACAGGCCTCTAGCTGCACAGTGTCATAAAAACGATTTTGCATAAGGGTTTGGAGGAAAGTTTGATAACTGCACTAAGGTTTCTTATAACACACGGTTCTTAAACAGATACCTGATAACATACCAGGAGGAACAGGTAGCACAGGTCAAAAATGATAACAAAACAGATGGCTTGTCTTCAGCCGCAACAGAAATATACACAGTCCTCGCGAATGATAGCAATGCAAAAACTCTACAACAGAAATCCTAGGCCAACTAGAAACAGACTAAACATGCAGAGAGTTCCTGTCTAACAGTGGTCTTGGCCTAACACACAACACCACAAAGTCCAGGGTATGGGTATGTCCACACAGCTCAGATTTTCTGACGGCAAATCCGACCATCTAAAAAACTTTGAACATGTTGATTCTTCCTCTTGGTTTTCGGGCAGAACAGGAACTATTCAGGGCTATCTTGTACATTGGGCAAACTAGGCAGTTGCCTGGGGGCCCCACAAGTATAGGGGCCACAGGTATTGTATGTATATCCCAGGAATACAAGAAACATACCCTGGATCCCTCGGTCGGCTTCGCTTATTTAACTGTGTATTTTTAGGACATGCAAACAGTTAAAAACCATGGTGAAGAAGGGAGCCAAAGGCTTCCTGCCTTGCCAAATAGTCTTCTAGGCTGCAGACTGCCGGTGTCCGAACATAAGTGGCGTGATAATATGGGTGTACTTGGGGGGGAGGGGCTAGAGGCATGTCCTAGTATAATGTCATGTATTTGGACAAGGCCCACTGCATTGCTATGTCCAAGGGCCCATAAATCTGTTAAGACAGCTCTGGATGGGAGCGGATGAATCCGGAAACTGCGGCCAGAAAACCATTCCCTTTACATTACAAAAAAGGCAAACTACCGGTTGGGTTATCCGACTGGTATTTTGTCAGTTCTGTGTGGCCGAAACCTAAGTATCTCTCAAGCCCATGGAAGACAAAGCCTCTCTCCTCAGCTCTGTTTGTTGCTCCAACCATCTCTTGACAGCGAACCACACACCATTGTCCATCTGACTGACAAGGCTTAAAATTAGGCCAGGTTAATCTGGCCTGGATATATGGGAGCAGTAATCTCACCCAGCACTTAGGGCGACATGTATGAATGCAGCTGCGCCATTTTTTGAGCGTGCTTTGAGCCAAGCAAACTGTTGTAGCCCTGCTCTATTGATGTAGGAACTGTCCTACGCTAAAGCTTTCCGCAATCTGCACCAAACACAACACTTTTGAATGCGCTAAAGATGCGAGGACGTATCGTGCCAGAGTCATACAATGAGCCAAAAATGTGCCAAAGTTTGCGCGAAACTGTTGAAAAAGTCCATACCAGTTTCAAAGGGGCATGGCCGAGACTACTTTTGGCGTAGAACGGGACAAGTGTATAAAGTGCTGTAACACACTTTCATACATGTCGGAGTCGGCGTCAGGTTCATATATGTAGTCCTTAGACTGCTCCAGTAAGGAACCGGCCCGGATTGACTGATACAGCCATACTAAAACTACCAAGCTGACAATGGCCTAGGGTTATTGTCATAAAACTGCCCGCTCTTACTTCACCAAGATCAGACATCTCGGTGACACATATCTGTAGTCTACAATGACTCCTTGAGCCTCCGTAAAAGCCACATAAAACATCTGGATCCAGTCTGATAGCAGTTTTGGGATCATGAATGAAATATTCCTTATGGGCAGATTGGTTCTTCCCTTATGGGTTCCAAGTCTTCATCAGTAGAGGAAACTAAGCTTAAAAATTCCCTATCCCCCTCTCTTCATCCACATCTTTCCCACCCTTGGTTGAGCTTGATGGACTTATGTCTTTTTTTCAACCGTACTATGTAACTATATAGCTTTTTAATAAACTTTCTATTTCAGATCTAGTTATCAGGAGAGCCGAGTTCTGATCAAATATTCACTGTTCCAACTTTTCTAATTTTTCCTATTAATATTTTTTTCTTGTCTTTATCATTAACAATTTGGATTCTTCCTGAGGCTTTTTTACTTGGTGGAGTCCCATAGTCTTCCCCTGCCGTACTCCTTATAGAGACCTCCTACGCTAACCATGGGCCTGTTTCTGCAGAGGACGACATGTACAGGTATTGATGGGACTCAGATCCGTTTCTATTACAAAGAACATTGAGTTGCGAGACAAGGAACATTGACGGAAGATATGTAAAAATGATCCCACCGAACAGCGTGACAGGCTCGTTACTCTGCATTTAATGCCAATGATAAGGATTAATGGCCACCGCCAATATCAAAGCTTCCCACTCTTACCGCTGACACGTTACCGGGAAAGATGTATGATCAGCTCTCAACCACATCACAACATCTGGATCCAAGATTTTTTTTAAGAGACTTTACTAAAGCAGTGCCCTGAAAATTAGACGATCACAAGGTGTCCTGCTGCTGGGAATGCCAGGGATCAGATGAGTAGTAATCAACTAGTATGCGATTCCGCTCTACTGCCCCCACAGGGAATATAAGGCATTACATGGGGCTGCCTGTGTAAAACGTTCATGTGGGACCTCCAGAGAGAGACACCATTTATGGAGGCTGAATTGGTGGCACTGTCAAGGTGCTCAGTTGTTTTGTTGGAACAGAGTCCTGCTCGGTTTCATACTGGTTTGACCAAATTTGTGACAAATATTAAGGACATCTTGAATTCTTGAACCCTAAATTAGGGTTTTGATGATGTTTTACCGGAGACAGACATTGTGTTCTGGTTAATTGATATAAGCAAAAATAGAGGCTAAATTGGTGGTAGGGTAGTGTTATTGGCAGAGTAGTCTTATTGGAACTGGAACTTGCTTGGTTGGACACTGGTTTGACTCAACTTGTGAACAAATTCAGACTACCTCTGCACCCCTTCTAGTTATGGCTCTTGGAAGGCAGGAAGGAAAAATATCAAGTGCCATATTATTATGACCGGCTGTCAGGAAGGAAGGGGTTAAGCTGCATAGTTGGATAGCGCTCATGAGCCCTCAGTACACGGATCTATCTTCATGTCTTTCTACTCCTTCCTCTTCCATCTTTTTTAATCAGTAGCTTGAACGTGGTTAGATACGAGGACATCACAATTCTTGCATTTTTTAATGCAGTCTCTGATCCAAGCTCTTCCTTAACATCAACCTTTATGACATCAGGGCTTGAGTTACATCATTTTGCAGAAAACAATAATTGAATGTAATACTCTAATTAAATGAAATGAATGTTTTTCTGGCCGGCCTGGTCTCCGCCGTGACATGTTCAGATATCTGTCTAATGAATCTACAGTTTATCCTTCACAGATCTTATAAACGTAAGACTCTATATCAATTGACGGTAGCTCCGAGTCACGGTGATGTGCAGACAGAGGACAGCTTGACTATTTCTTCTTGAATCACTCTTCTGGAAAGATCAGGAGTTGTCAGGCCGAGTTCAGCGGTCAATAACATTGATGGGTATTAAAATCTCTGATTTCTTCAGAAGTAATAAAATTGACATTAGTTTGGCTTATAAGTAGAACAAAAATACTTAAAGGAATACTCAGGGCAAAACTGATCTATGCTCAGAGGCATGACCATCTCTTTGGCATTTGTTGAATCACTGCATCGTGCTCCTTCCTTTAGAACACGTGTGTCAAATTCAAGGCCCATGGGCTAAAACCAGCCCACCACATCATTTTATGATAGCTTAGACACAGCGAGCAAGGATGGACCAGGTCCAGCTCTTCACTTTCCGCCAAGGATGCAGCCAGCATTGCCAGAGGTGGTGGACGCCATCTTGGATTCAGAGTGCACCTCCACACCAGCCTGTTCAGCAACTCCAAGGTGTGATAGCCCTACACAGGGACCAGGCTCAGACAGGTCCACAGGGGAGCAGAAGAAACCCCCAGTGTGGCCTTGGGCATGGTGGGTCACTGAGAATATCAAGGCCTGGGCCTATATATAACAAATAGAGGAAGAGAAAGAGAAACAGAAAGCAAGAGGCAGAGTGTAAGAGTCATGTACAGTAGCTGTATAATAGGCCCCAATAATCAACTCCACTTGTAGGCCACATGAATCAACTCCACTGGTGGGCTCCAAGGATCAACTCCCTCAGTGGGCCCCTAGAATCAACTACACTGGTGAGCCCCAAGAATCATCTATACTGGTGGACCTCAAGAATCAACACCACTCTTGGTCCCCAAAAATCTATTTCACTGGTGATCTCCAAGAATCAACTCCATTGGTAGGCCCCAATAATCAGCTTCACTGTTGTGCCCCAAGAAGCAACTTCACTGATGAACCCCACGAATCAGCTCCACTTTTAGGCCCCAAAAATCAACTTCAATGGTGCGCCCCAAAAATCAACTTCAGTGGTGGGCCCAGGAATCAACTCCACTATAGGTCCCAAGATTCAACTCCACTGGTAGACACCAAGACTCATCTCCACTGGTGTGCCCCAAGAATGAATTTCACTGGAGGACCCCAAGAATCAGCTTTACTAGTGGGCCCAAGTATCAATTCCATTGAAGGGCCCCACACACCCTTGTCCAACACTGACATAGATCTGCAAGCTGTGTACCGAGGTAGGCTTCCCAGAATACAGCAAAGTTCCGAACGAAGAAAATGACTCCAATACCAGTTCAACAACAGTATAGTTTATTGAACTTGCTGGAAAAGTATGTTCAACATATTATCCAAACACACATAAACAAAGATGTGACTAAGGCCCCTGTGCTACACAGTGTGCTGCGGGGAGTGTATCATCTGCGTGCATGATATGTTTACCTACCCAAGGGGCTTGGAAAGGCCAAACACCAATTACCTTTTAATATCTTACATGACAGGAACAATTGTGTGTGGTGCAGTTCAACGGCATGCTCACAGTGTAGCACAGCAGCTTACAACTTAATTAGCTTTACCCGCTATTCCCAGACGAGACATAAATATATACATATAACATACGGATTAATACAGGTGAACCGGTTGCAATAGTAGCCGTAATATGACATGCCCTCTCCAATGTTCCGAATCAGGAACCGTTCTTGAATAGACACTTATGGCCCCAACTGCGCTAACTACAGGCCTGGAAATAGTACTGGGTTGGTTGGCATGCACGCTATCAACCCTCATCTACCTTGTAATTGCGGACAGTCACTGCTCTGAGATGAGGGTCCCTTCTGTTGGATTTGTAGAGCAAAAAAGCATCAATCCAGTAGCTCAAGGAAGCTTAAAACGTCCATTTTAATTTTCCATGGTTAAAAAATAGGCATGATGGTACAGAACAGGTTGGAACAGGTTAAGGCTGACGCTTTTCGGGGAAACACACACTCCCCTTTGTCATAGCACAAACAACTAAGCATAAGATCGCTATATATGCAAACATCAAATGCCTCAAATGATCCGTCAACCTACCTGATTGGCCGCGCCGCAAGTGAATCCAGCCCTCCGTATGAACCTCAGCAACCTATGTGTGTGTATAGGAATGCAGGGCAACGAGGATGCCGGCGCCTGCGCATAATAGCAAATTCAAGTTCCGGTTAATTGACATGACACATGCGCGTATCTCCATAGCATAAACGGCAACGCCTACAGCTAGCACTACAGCTTGATAATGAACTCGTGCTGCTCGCGCATGCGCATAAGCACAACTGCTCGTAACACCAATGAGTTCGGGTCTATACTTAATATCCTTCAAAAGTGATCAATGTATACCAGCGTGTTAAATAGATTTTAATGTGTAGAGAAATGTGTTCAACAATGACTGAAATGTTGCATGATTATGTATGTGTTTTAACTTGCAATTAAAACACAAAGACGTACTTACCATAGCTTTATACATAATGATAATAGCAACTTCTGCTATATGTAGTAAAAGTGCTACAACACCAACTGGATTAAAACTGGTATATATTTATGTATAATACTGTATGGAAAAAGGCAGATACACTAAGCAGCACAGCCAACCAACCAGGCAAACGATCACATAAAACCAAGATGATTAAAAACATAAACAATAATACTAATGATATCACTAACAGACCCTATATTTATCCATTGATTCTGAAACTATATAAATCCATAACACGGAGAAAAAAAAAATAATAATCTCATTCATAGGAAACAAACTCTTAATAATGATATAAGATCTCATTGCGCATATTTAGGCCATTTGGCCAAATGGTTCCCAGAGTCACCATCCAGAAAGCTTCCCTATCTCTTATATATTGTGTAATGTTACCTCCCCGTTTTGAAAGATGCACCTTTTCCATGGCAAAGGCTCGAAAGAATTTTGTACTTGACTGATGTGCCTCAATAAAGTGTCGGGCTGCATATGAGATCGTTCTAGTACCTGGAATGTAATTCAGATGTTCACAAATTCTGATCTTAAATTTCCTTGTAGTAGAGCCAACATAGTAGAGATCACATTGCGTACACTGAATCAAATATATAACAGAATTGTTGTTGCAATTAAGATATTGTTTGATGTCAAACGACTTGTTGTGTATGGAAAAACGCTTGACAATCTTAGTGAACAAGCAAGTTTTGCAAGGAAAGGAGCCACATTTATAAAAGCCACGATGTGCAAGCCATGTTGGCTGAGATGTTAATGGAGAAAAATAATTGGGAGAAATACTAGTGCCTAATGTAGAAGGCCGAGATGTAACTACTCGACATCCCTGTGTTAGAATGTTGGCTAATATTTCATCATCATGTAATACCGGCAAATATTTGTTAATCATTTGCTGACTTTGTGAGGTATGGGCACTGTCCTCATTCTCCCTTCCATTGGAGTCTGATATTCAAGATGGTAGTCGCTCCTTTCTGTCTCTGGATCCCGCAGAGTGTCTCTTCCTTCATGGTGCTTTTCTCGTCCACAGCATCAATTCAGCAAGCGAACTCTTCTCTCTCACAGGAGCTGATCTCAGTTCATTGTTTCCTAGATTCAGGAGAGCTGAGCTTATCCACGCCCAGCGTCTGTCCTCTGTATGAGCTATCAGTCCTTCACCTCTTCTCTCTCCCATGGCTGCTGCTCCCCCAGGTCTCTCTGTCACATGACATGTCTAAGTATCTATTATGCATGAATGAGGTTCTGAAAAGAGTGGCATCTTGTGGCCAATCAGCAGAATGCAACAGGATAATTTACAATCATCAATTACACATAGGATTTTACTGTGTTTACACAATGATGCTGTTTCACTATCCCACAGATTCCATTTAAGTGTAACTCTATTTAAAGCTACTTAAAGGGGTTGTCTCACTACATTGATTCATGTTACCACAGTCCTGTTTTCTTGGTTTCACTTTGAATTCAGCGGTGTGTTTACTGGCTTCCACTAGGCTGCAGTAGAAGCCAGGTCTGTAGCTATAGCAACCATTGCTGGCAGCCTATCAGGAGAGATTGAACACGTCTGTAGCTAAAGCAACCAGCACTGGCAGCCTATCAGGAGATACCAAACAGGTCTGTAGCTATAGCGACCACAGGAGCTGATGCAGCCCATACAAGAGGGGAAATCTCAGAATAGGCAGGACACTGTTAATGAACATATATTAGAAAGTGACAACCCCTTTAAAGACAATTGTTACATTGACAATGAGATCTGATACACTGGGAGCATGTTATAGAGCAGGAAGAGCTGATCAGATTGGTATATAGTTCTATGGGGAAAGATTCAGCCGAATTTGTAATTTATTCATTTAAATGCCTGATAATCTTGGGTATGGAGTCCAGTTATGAGTGATTGACAGTCTTTCATGTATGAGAATTATCAGGGATTTAAATAAACAAATTACAAGTTCTGTTGAATCTTTCCCTATAGAACCATAGTAAAAACCAGAAGTTTCCATCCACCATATAAAAAGCCCCATCTGCAGGTTTTTCTCACTATCTGACATGAAATCAGAATAAACCTTCCCCGTTTTAGGTCAATTAGGAAACAAACTTATTTCTATTTGCAAAAGGCATAATAATGAGAGGGTGAATTTTTAAGGCATTTTTATTACTTTCTGCAAAGTCAAAAGTTTCCATACACTGGGATTACTCTGCCTATAAACAATTAGGGACCGCCCATATGATGATGTCAGGTCTTTGGAAGCTTCAGGTTTATTGACAACATCTGAGTTAATTAGAGACACAGTTGTGGATGTATTTGTAAAGCACATCACAAGGCATTATGGGAAAGGGGCTGAGACGCCCACAGCGCCCTCTGTTGGATGTAAAAAATCCTCAATTTGCTTTTGACCACCGAGTCTTGAGAAAGCAAACAGGATTTTAGCCACGCCAGGATCTCTCATCTGCAGACAACGCTGTTTTGGGATTTTTGTCCCTCTTCAGTGCAGAGCAGAGCATTCAGTGCAGAAGCCGTTTGTTCGGTGCTCTCCTTAAGGAGAGATCTTCCCTTCCTGAGCTACTCGATGCCTCCCACACAGCCAGCCAGTATCGCTCTGCTCTGCACTGAAAAGGGACAAAAATCCCGAAACAGCGTTGTCTGCAGATGAGAGATACTGGCTTGGCTAAAATCCTGTTTGCTTTCTCAAGACTCAGTGGGTCAAAAGCAAATTGAGGATTTGTTACATCCAACAGAGGGCGCTGTGGGCATCTCAGCCCCTTTCCCATAATGCCTTGTGATATGCAGATGCTAGGTAGAGGGCGAAAAGGCAAAACAAACTCTACAAGCCGTTCGTTCGGTGCTCTCCTTAAGGAGAGATCTCCCCTTCTAAAGCACATCAGAAACACACTGCTTCTGTGTGTAACATCATGGGAAAGTCTAAAGAAATCAGCCAAGTTATCAGAAAGAGAATTGTGGACTTGCACAAGTCTGCATCATCTTTGGGTGCAATTTTCAGAAACCTGAAGGTGCCTTGTTCATCTGTACAAAGAATTATACGCAAGTACAAACAAGATGGGAATTTCCAGCCATCATACCGCTCAGGAAGGAGACGGGTTCTGTGTCTCAGAGATTAACTTGCATTGGTCTAACATGTGCATAGCGGTCTAATTGGTGAACACAAACCGAGATGAGTTGTGCCGACCATATGCACAACTAAAATAGGTGAGCAGATTATGAATACAATTTCATCTTTAGTACCCTAAAAAAGTAACATAAGGAACGTATTGCACTAGGGAGCACTTGTCTTTTCTTTTTTCTTTTAGAAACATAACCAGGTTACTCCTAGAAAGGTCAGGGTTGGCGGCAGGCAGAGAGTAGTCAAAGTCCAAAAGCAATGGGTGGGCAACAGAAATCACAGAACATGGATACAGGAGACTCTCAAGCTTGGAATACCAACAAACTGGCCCTGGTTGCAGACACAAGTGACCTAATAAAGGAGGGTGTGGGAGATGATTGGTGGTCAGTGGTGCACTGGCCCTTTAAGTCATAAAGAGTCTGTACGCACATGCCCCAGGCAAGGTATACACACGCACCAACAACACGAAGGGGATAGGAGCGGAGGAGGAGCTGGGAGAGGTGAGTGACAGGCAAAGTGGAGGCTGCGAAGACTACGGTGTCCATTTTGGATCCTGATATCAGTCATGGCCCCACATCTAAAATGATCAAGCGTAGCAATTTATGAAATGTGCTCTGGATGTAGTGGGTGAGGGCTTGGACCACGTATGCCCTTGTAGCCTATTTTTACTGTATACAAACAGCATTCAAAGAGACGAACTGGCTTCAGCAATCGGTGATATATTGGTTGAGGTAAAAGATATGCAGGTGCAGACCGGGCTTTAAAAAATTATCATGTATTTATTTATTCTTCTTTAAAAGTCAAAATGTAAACATTGACATATAAACGAGAGACCCGTCAACTTTTGTGGTTTAAACTAAATGGAGCTAGACCGCCGACGCGTTTTGGGTCACGTGACCCTTACTCATGGCTGTTGTACGTTTGCTTGTATCTCCATTTATAGGACCTTTCATACATGACATCAGTTCCTACTAATTAAAAAACACCTGACTTGTCCCTTGTATCTAAAACACTTATATGTAGCTCCACCTGTCTTATTTAAAGTTACCTATTCACAGTTTAGTAGTGATATTGTATATCTTGACGTATATTCAATCCCCTCGGTGATCTGGTATCGAGGTGGAAAATCCACCAAGCCTCTCTGGCTAGGAGTTTCCTGTTTAGATCACCCCCTCGTACTGAGCCATATACCTGTTCTACGCCGATCACAGTAAGTGTGCTTAAATCTCCTCCGTGAACATCATGGAAGTGTTTGGATACTGCTGAGGATTTAAACTGTTCTTGTTTGTCTTCATCAGACATATGCCGTCTGATGCGGACTTTGAGAGGGCCCGTTGTACACCCTACATATTGCACTTTACAACTCTCACAGTTTATGAGATAAATCACAAACTTAGTGTTACAGTTAATAAAATTTTTAATTGGAAAAGATTTGTTATTAGTAAAAGATGTAAAAACACATTTTACATATTTTATGGCCACATCCATGGAATCCTTTGATATTAAGCCATGTATTGGGCTTAGTTTTTGATGTATTAAACACTCGGTGAAACTCATGATCCTATTGTAGGAGCCTTTCTTGATACAAATCTAATATTGTTCTGAAGCATCTGTTTAATAGATTTATTTACATATAAAATTGGCAAGTGTGTTTTAATTATTTATCTACTATTTGGTCAAACTGACAACTGTAATTAGTAGAAAAGGTTATTGAATTATTTTTAGAAACATCCCTTCTATGTTTTTTGAAAAAAGTTTATTTCTTTCCATTTTATTTACTTTACATGTTGCTTTGTCTAATAACCATTGTGGAAATCCCACGTCGGCGGTCTAGCTCGATTTAGTTTAAACCACAAAAGGTGACGGGTCTCTCGTTTATATGTCAATGTTTACATTTTGACTTTTAAAGAAGAATTAATAAATACACAATAATTTTTTAAAGCCCGATCTGCACCTGCATATCTTTTACCTCAACCAATATATCACCGATTGCTGAAGCCGGTTCGTCTCTTTGAATGCTGTTTGTATTTGGAAACAAGGGAACGCACCCTGAACGGAGAGCTCGCAAAGGAAGCTACAGGTGAGCTGCTTTTTTGACTTTATATGCTATTTTTACTGTAGTTACCATGCAATATCTTCTTTACCTCCCTTCTGTCTATCAGTTTGTGTTTTTTACTTTTCACACTTCCCTTTTATTACCTTTTTTTTATAACTCATGATTATTTGTTATATATTTTGTGGTTATTTTTTGATATTTTTTAATATATTTTTTCTGTAGATTTTTCTTTTTTACATTTTTTTTATTTTTATATATTATATTTTTTCTTTATCTTTGGTAATACTTTCTCTTAATGATAAGTATTGGTGTGTGACCATGAATGATGTTAGAATCCAGTCCACCCTCTTTTGGCTTCTGTACCTTCATTTCTAATATTAGCACGATGGACCGTCTGATTGAATGAATGGTACATAGTGATCTATTCTGTACTGCAGGTGAAATTGTACATCACATTCCAAGCCTAGGGCAGCAAACAATTTTGACACAAACAATCGGGAAGTCTATCCTCCTCAGTGATGAGTCCTGCTTTATCTCCGACTCAGTGATAGCCTGAGATTGGTCTATAGGCCAAGTGGTCAATGCCTTATAGAAGCCTTCACAACGGTCACTCTGGTCCTACTCCAGGGATCATGGTGTGGGTGGGTGTTTTGCAAACTATTTGTGGGGTCGGACACAGCTTTAAAGAATTCAACATCAAATGCTTTATTTACTTTATTATATGAAGAATTTAGTGATTACATAAAACTACAGGAAGATAGTGTGATATTGTATATACTTTTACATAATATAGATTATGAAGGCAAGGCACGCATAATATTGGTTACAAAGGCAAAACACGCATAATATGGATTACAAATACTTACATCACATCTATATATGGGTCAAAGCTTCATCAGGAATCTTGTAAGCACCCTCTATCAGCATCAACTGGTAAAAACGGGCCAGCGAAGATAGAAAGATATTCCTGAGATCAACACCGTGCATGGGTGCCCCCTTATACAAGTCCAAGCTTCACCAGGAATCTTAACAGCATCATCTATCCATAACATCAGCTGGGAAAAGCGGGCCAGCGAAGATAGAGAGATATTCCTGGGACACATCCCTGTGGCTGTGAGGCGTCCCTCTATAGCCCACAGGTCCAGATACTTCTAACTTCGCAGCAAACCTTCCCAGCTTATATCTTAACAAATGCCTGCGTAACCAAGTGTTACGCAAGCTAACAGGTCAGTATTTTTCCAGTATAAGGCCTCCCTCCTTCGAATGGCCAGTTCTTAAGAGGTTAACCTGGCACTGGAAAAATCATCACCGGATGTTGAGCACTCCCGGTCATCAGCCATGAACACCTGTGTTCCCATGATTTCTCCCTGGGTAGTGTTATCTCAGTATCAAAGCTATGTCTACGTGGTGGAGTGTTCTCAAAACTTACTGTTTGAGCAACATTCATAACAAGGTTATGTGGTCTCTAACTAAACAGTAGCAGGAGTAGGGAAAGTTACAGCTTATAGACTAGCTCTTAAGATCTATTATTCTTAAAGAAATACTGTCAATATGGATTCCGGATGGTCAATAAATCTCTTAGCACTACAGTGTGATATTATATGATAGCTGGACCCCTCTAGTCTTGGTGTGTGACCATGACTGATGTTAGAATCCAGTCCGCCCTCTTTCAGCTTCTGTACCATCATTTTTAATATCGGCACGACAGATCATCTGATTGAATGACTGGAACATGGTGATCCATTCTGTTCTGCAAGTGAAATTGGACATCACAGCCAAAGCCTAGGGCAGCAAACAGTGTCAACACAAACCACTAGAAGGCACTTACATGACATTGGGCTACAAACCAGACATCTAGTTATAGTTGCTCAAATGGTCAGAAGGCATTTTTTCATGACATTGGGCTATGAACTGGTTCCTCCATTGGCCTCACGCCACCGCTCTCCATGTCTGGTCTTACTCAGGGATCATGTTATGGGATGGGGTAATGAACAACAGCCAGACCACTCTAGTATGGACAACGCCAGGCTGCATGCTGCAGGTGCTGCCATACGCAGCCTGTGTGGCCTAAAAGCTACCATGGCCTGCAGTGTCACCGGACCTGTCGCCCATCCAGTATATCATTGGTCGCCAATTACACCGAGCTGTCAGCAGCCAATTCTGATGATTTGCCCAAGTGCATTCAGCGCTGCAGATCGTTTCTCAGACAACCACTAATAACCTCACTGATAACTGCCAAGGCGCAGAAGTGCAGGGATTCCTGCGTGTGGCGCTAATGCAATCCAGATGTTTTTAATATTTTGTTCCCATTTTTTATCATTTGCATATCATTAACATGTCTATCCATCCTGTGATTTTCATAATTCCAAGACTTTTTCTTCTTAGTGTTGCAAATTCAATGTTGTGGAGTGTGTCAATATAGATGTTTAGTCTGAAAGTTTTTCTATTAGTTTACATTGTGGTTTATACCGTTGGTGTGATAACCCAAAGACAACCGGTGACCATTTGTAAGATTTATTAAACGTCACTGTTCCACAGTATTTTGCCTTTCTTGAGGTACGGAGGTATTTCTGACATGATCTTCGGTGGCACTCCGGTGGGACATGTACTCTGCTTATATAAACCATGCTGTATCTCAATCCCGGTGTACCTCCCGGTGTCTCTGTTTGGGGTCTGTCTATACCACATAAATCTCAGTCTCTTTCTAGGACCACAGATCTATTACTCCCCCAACTGCCTCCTCTCTAATAGTAATTTCACACGAGGGATTCTAACGAGGAAACTGTAGCTTACGTCCAGTAACATCTGGGGTGCAAAAAAAAAAAAGGATGAACATGTTCAGTCTTTCAATCGGATTCTCCTAAGATTCCGTTACTATGGAGCTAACCCAATCCAAACCAGAAGTAAATAATGATTTTGTTAAGTAAAAATCTTCGACAGAAATCCGAGCTGTTGCTCTAGTTTTTGCCAAGGAAACCACGTGAGACTTTTACATGTGAGCTGGCCTAATAGCTTCAAGGAACTAACTCCTCACCCTCATTTTCCCGGGCTCCCTCTCCTTCTTCCTGGGCTCTACTTCCACCCACTGACTAGTAGAGAAATTGCCGACTTCATTTTTTACATTAGGACGGACAATATTCTTGAAGGAATTATTATTGGTGCATTTTGCATTATTATGAAGATAATCTAACACTGCTGACAGCGAAGTAGCATCACGGGAGTGAGTAAAGGACAACTCCTAAAAACTGGTGTTATATGTATATAGTGATGAGAGAGAGAGGGAGAGAGAGAGAGGGGACAGAGAGAGAGGGGAGAGAAAGAAAGAGAGGGAGAGAGAGAGGGAGAGAGAGAGGGGGAGAGAGGGGGAGAGAAAAGGAGGGAGAGAGGGTAGAGAGAGAGTGGAGAGAGAGACAGAGAGAGAGAGGAAGAGAGGGAGAGAGAAGGGAGGGAGAGAGAGTGGAGATAGAGAGAGGAGGGAGAGACAGGGGAGAGAGAGGAGGGAGAGAGAGGGGAGAGAGAGAAGGGAGTGAGGGAGAGAGAAGAGGGAGAGAGAGGGGAGAGAGAGAAGGGAGGGAGAGAGAAGAGGGAGAGAGAGGGGGAGAGAGGAGAGAGAGAGAAGGAGGGAGAGAAGAGGGGAGAGAGAGGAGAGAGAGAACGGAGGGAGAGAGGGGAGAGAGAGAGTGGAGAGAGAGGGGGAGAAGGAGGGAGAGAGAGAGAGGGGAGAGAGAGAGGTAGAGAGAGAGTGGAGAGAGAGGAGGGAGATTGAAGGGAGGGGGAGAGGGAGAGAGAGAGAGGAGAGAGAAAGGGGAGAGAGAGATGATAGAGAGAGAGAGAGAGGGAGAGAGAAGGGAGAGAGAGAGAGGGGGGGAGAGAGGAGGGAGGGAGAGAGGGGAGAGAGAGAGAGAGAGGGGAGAGAGAGACTAACCTTGATAGTGGGGTGTACAAATACAATTTACACTTCTTAAACCCATCAATGAGAAATATATATATATATATATATATATATATATATATATATATATATATATATATAATCATAGCCCCCTGATGACGCCCTGGACGTTGTGAAACATGTAGAGGAGGTGTAGGACAATTTTTTGAATTCCCAGCTCTCTCTCTATTGTGGTGGTCTTGTTGGAGTAGCCCACAAACTAAATTAGTGTTAGTGAATAGCAAAATAAGTCAGTTGAATATGTAATGAATTAGCTTTACAAATTCAGTTAGCTGAGTAATCGTACTAGTCAGCTAGCTCAGCACTCTAGCTACAACAAATTGATAGCTCTCTAGCCTTACAGACAGATGCTAATCTAATAATTGTGAGATTAGAGTTTGAGTGCTTTTAATTTTCTTAATGCTTTGTTTGTTTGCTATTTTAGAAGTTAAAACAAAAATTAAGGGTGACAAGTATGAACAGTTGCATGCTATAAGCCAAAAAAACTACCGTAGCCCATTTCTATAGATGTATGAATAGTCATACGCAAAAACTTGGTGCATTATGCAAAAAACACAGCACTTTTGAATGTGCCAAATATATCCTATGCTATGCAAGGCATACTACACGCCAGATTCATGAACCCACATACTGTACGACAGGCTCACACATACTGGAGCATTCTGCTTTTGTCTATATCGATTTAGACGTGACATGTCGGCGCCAAATTTCATACACGTCACCTTAAGTTTTAGAGATCTATATAAATTACTATTTGATGGAAAGGGGTTTAAGTTGGCCAATGGCAAAAGGTGTAAGTTGTAGAGTGAAGAAAATCCTGGCAAGGACATGAGAGAGGAATCGCCAAAGGAGAAATTGTAACAGAGGAGAGAGCTGAAGTGTTATTATTTACCTGTAAAGTGACCTGTGGAATTAGTGTAACCTGCTTAAAGGGAATGTGTCATCAAAAAATGAGTCATTGTTTAAGTCCCATTTTTATGTTAAACACATTTTTTAGAAAATGTTGGTAGTTTTTTTTATTTTTCATATCAATTTCAATATTTTTTTTTTCTATCTCAAGGCATTATGGGAAAGGGGCTGAGAAGCCCACAGCGCCCTCTGTTGGTTGTAACAAATCCTTAATTTGCTTTTGACCCACCGAGTCTTGAGAAAGCAAAAAGGATTTTTTAGCCAAGCCAGTATCTCTCATCTGCAGACAACGCTTTTTCGGGATTTTTGTCCCTCTTCAGTGCAGAGCAGAGAAGATACTGGCTGGCTGTGTGGGAGGCATCGGGTAGCTCAGGAAGGGAAGATCTCTCCTTAGGGAGAGCACCGAACGAACGGCTTGTTGAGTTTTTGTTTTGCCTTTTTGCCCTCTACTTAGCATCTGCACTGCACTGAAGAGGGACAAAAATCCCGGGAAAAAGCGTTGTCTGCAGATGAGAGATACTGGCTTGGCTAAAAAATCCTTTTTGCTTTCTCAAGACTCGTGGGTCAAAAGCAAATTGAGGATTTGTTACAACCAACAGAGGCGCTGTGGGCTTCTCAGCCCCTTTCCCATAATGCCTTGTGATATGCAGATGCTAAGTAGAGGGCGAAAAGGCAAAACAAAAACTCTACAAGCCGTTCGTTCGGTGCTCTCCCTAAGGAGAGATCTTCCCTTCCTGAATATTTTTTTTTATAATTCTTAAGTCTTGCAGTTTTCACTTTGGCCACTAGACCTTGTTTGTACTGCCTTAACAGCAGTCAGAGAGATGCTTTACAGTAACTTCATGCACATAGGAGACTTAAGACTGACTCAGTCCTATTGACTTCTATAGGAGAGCTTTCTAGTCAGGCTCTGTGACCTGGGAAGAAGTCACTGTGCAGGGAGGTGAAAGGGTGAACTGGGACTCCTCTTGTGACTGGTGGATCCTGTGTTATCTATTCACACTGGTGTCTCCTTTCAGTTTGACCCTCTTTGTTCTGATAATGAGCAGAGAACTGAGAATCTTTCTCTACAGAACAGGAAGTGTCAGACTATTATTAGGCCTAGTGGCCAAAGTGAAATCTGCAGGACTTAAGAATTATTAAAAAATAGTGAAAGTGATACGGAAAATAAAAATAAAATTAACCAAAAATTCTTAAAAATTGTGTTGAACATAAAAACGTGAGTTAAACAATAAGTCATTTTTGAAGACACATTCTCTTTAAGTTGATGTTGTGAGTAAATCTTACACTATCCCAAGATAAAGGTTTCTGTGGTTCCTTCTGCGCCGGTGCACTACACCTCCTAGCAATCCCACACTGGTCATCTATGCACATCCACTACACAGAGGTACCTGCTTGCTTGACACCTGGGATTCGCACTCCACCTTCACCTGCAACTTATTATAACATAAAAAGTGTTCTGTTTTTTTTTGTTTTTTTTAAATTGACCTTCACTTCAGTTTGGTTTGGTAGCACCAATTGTTTATTCACATCCACCATCCGGGCGTAGCTTTTGTCTCCACACAGAATATCCTTGGCTCTTCTCCTTCCTCTTTGCTCAACGCTCTATGTGTCCTCTCCGTCCAAGCTTCCATCTGTAGTCACCGTATTGCATGTGGTTTCGCCTGGGCCGGCTTCCAAACTCTGTTAGCGATTGTTTTATCATCATTTTGGCTGATTTCAGAGATGTGAACACGGGGAGTGATTAAAGAAAAATAATCTTGCTTTTATTTTCAGGGCTGTAAACGTCCCTGGCTCTCGACGGAACATTTAAATGCATGATCGGCTGACTCTTCCTCAGTAAAGTGACACTGCCGGCTTCAATTTCTAGTCGTGTTCAATATCACCCAGAGCTGAGAAACGTGACCGAAAGAAATAACATGTGAACGGATTCGGCTACAAAGGGAAGAAAATTATTTCATTAACTCTTAATGGACCAAGGTCTTTCTGTCCTCTTTGCATTCAAGTGGCCATAACTTTTTTTTATTTTTATTTTATTGGACTTTTGCGTTAGAGCATTTGTATTTGGAAAACAAATTGTGAGGTATAGAGGTGTGCAGTTTTGGTATAGACCAGTCTTGTGCTTTGACTTTAGGCCAAACAAACCAACAGAATCCACCTCAGGGTAAAAGTAAACCTTTATTCCATAGTCAACAATAAAAAACATACAAAAATAAAGTAACAATACAAAAAATACCGAACAAAGACACCTAACAAAAAATGCCCACCTCCAAAGAACACAGGGTTAAAAAAGCCCAACAACATAAGTATAAGGCTAAGACATATAGCATAAATAAAAGATAATCATCCATGTTGCATACTTAGCCACTAAGCCAACCGTATCTGGAGAGGGGCACTGCCAAAGTCAAATTCAACCCAAATCAGAGTGCTTTAATTTGGGTTCAAACAAATCGATTTTTGACATAAGAACAATAACAAGAACCTTAAAGGGGATGTATCGCTTCCTTAGTTCGGCTGATTCACACTGCTCTCAGATTCTCAACTCTGGAAATGCAGGGACGTTTCTTCCCCTACCCAGCTGGTGACATCATCCCCCCCTTCCCTGTTCATGCTGGCTCCCGAGACTCCTCCCCCCCCCCGTCTGAATTCACATGTCACTGTGTCTCTCCCGGCAGTCTTATATTGTAAGAGCTGTATACCTACCACCGGCGGCATTCAATCTAGACTGAACTCTTCTCCTCTCACAGCTGGAGATGCTCTATGAACGGCA
Organism: Phyllomedusa bahiana; assembly: GCA_025379985.1. Classification (NCBI taxonomy): domain Eukaryota; kingdom Metazoa; phylum Chordata; class Amphibia; order Anura; family Hylidae; genus Phyllomedusa; species Phyllomedusa bahiana. The sequence continues at coordinate 45,044 of JAODAL010020447.1, forward strand.
CAGATCATCGCTTCTATGCAGGAAGTTAGGTCACCTGGACAAAACTGTTATGTTTTTTCTCATTGTAAATCTGTTGCAGTCTGTTTCTGCTGGATGTGGAGAGAGAAAATGCTACGGCGCCTAACTCTGAGTCAGGCAGGGATCGACACAAATTGTGCTATTTCCTGATTGTGTAAGCCCTTCAGTGTAATTCTGTTTCTTCTGCCTGTATAAAGTGAAAATTTGACGGTCCCTTACTCTGAGTGAGAGACACAGCTCCATGAATACGACCGGGGGCTGTACAGAATGTAAATGAGCTCTCAGCTAGTGAAATGCAAGGAGGAGGGATCTGGAGGGATTCGACCAGGACTGGATATCAGTGTAAATAAAAACACAAGATAAGGAATATTGTGAATACAAGGCAGCTTTGCTAATGACATCTAATTGCAAAGTTGCTTGTTTTCACTGTCCCCTTATTCTGAAGACCATTTAAAAAAATGATAAAACCCCTTTAATTCTAAACTGAGGATAAGGTTTTGTTTTCCTGGTTTTGAGTGAGTAAACCTACCTGTTCCCCAGCACTTCCATTTGACATCACTATTGGACCAATGCAACATTAGGATTACCTATGTGACATTAGACATAAATTGTCATCAGGGAGAACACATTCAAAACCAGCAAAAAAAAAAACCTAATCCCAGTTTAGAGTTAAAGGGGTTGTATCATTATATTAAATGGTCTTCAGAATAAGGGGACAGTAAAAACAAGCAACTTTGCAATTGGATGTCATTAGCAAAGCTGTCTTGTATTCACAGTCTCCCTTATATTTGTTTTCTGTAAACACTGTTCCCCGGTGTCGGTCGGATTCCACCTCCTTTCATTTCATTGACTGCCGTCTCTACTAATTTACATTCTGTCTGCCCCCCGGTCGTATTCACGGGAGCGCGCATTCCTGCCTCTCTCGCTCAGAATAAGGGTCGGCAACATTTCACTCTGCACAGCCAGCAGCTCCACAGTAACACTACAATCAGAAAACAGAAGAATTGTGCCTTGGTGCCTAATGCTGCTGCGTGTAAACATAGAAGGGAGACAGATCTGTGCTGCTCTTGATCAGTTCATAGAAGACTGTATTCAACTGTAACAAACCTCCAGCTGTGAGAGGAGAAGAGATCAGTGCTCTGAGTTCATAGAAGACTGTTTAGACTGAATGCAGCCTGTGGTATGTAAACATACAGCTCTTGCAAAATAAGACTGCATAGGGAGAGGACCGACACAGTGACAAGTGGACTCAGACAGAGAGGGGGGGGAGCACACTGACTCGGGATCATGCTTGAACAGTGAAGGGGGGGATGATATCATCCCCCTTCAGTTAAGAAACACTCAGCTGGGTGGGGAAGAAACGCCCCTGGATTTGAGGAACTGAGAAAATCAAGCTACAAGAAAGCAGCTGAACTGATGAAGTGATACATCCCCTTTAAAGTTATGGTTATGGTCCTTTTGTTCTAATTTAGGGTTAAGATTTTGGTTACAGTGAGGATTACGGCTATTTTTAGGGTCAGGGTAAGAGTGAAACCAAACTTTTCACAGTGACAAGCCTAACACGGCAGACATCATTTTTAATGTGGAAAAAAATAGGTTAAAAAATTTGGATAAACAAGGATAATTCAATGTCTACAATCGCCATTGTTTTAAGTGGAAGCTTTTGATGTGTTCCAATGTTTGAAGGAACTTCAGGGGACTTGCTATTGATGGCCATTCCTTAGGATAAGATGTCAATATCAGATCATTAGGTACCTACACTGGTTAAACTACAGTTCTCCTAGTGGTTCTGCTGCCAGTCTGGGACTATTCTGGGGACCACAACATTGGAACCAAACTAGTATAATCCAGTCCTCCTTATAGGGTGAAGTAAGGGTTGGTTGCTTGGACTCTGCTTCCCAGTCTAGCTACTGCTTCACCAGTTGAAGCCTAGAGGATGTTTGTCTTGTTTGTGTCACAAAAAGGTGCTAACATCTGAATCTCTAATGTGGTGCCAGGTCAGGAGGAGATAATTGACAACTGAGAAGCTTATAAACATAGAGATAAATGTCCAATAGCACAACTGGATGTAGTTCTGCTGCTGAATGGTGCTGAGATTTCCAGCTGGTATAGAGGGAGAGATAGCAAGACTCATTCACAGTCTGGACACAGAACTACTGTTGAGGATACTTAAAGCCTGGAGTTTAAATACTCTGAGCTTCAAATGTGGGTGTCTTCCATCTCAATTGTCTTTAGTAGAAGCTTTTGATTTCTTCTATTGCTTAAAGGGGTTGTCTCACTACAAAGATAAGCTTTCTACATGTAGGGAATAGTAAATGAGGACTTGGTTTGTTTATTTTGCTTTGTTGAGGAGATAAGATAGATTTTAACTGCTCTGAGTGGACTCAGGTTTCCTTGGTTACCATCCTGCTCTCCCCTTCTCTCTCTGCTGTTTGTCTTTTCTGATATCAGGGAGTGACATCACCACAGCTCAGCACACAGGAAGTCCGCAGCTTGAGAACAGAGTGTGTTACCTAAAACAAACAAAGGAGATTCATTACTTTTGTTTTCTTTGAGTTCTGAAGCTCCCTGCACAATAGATAAGATGTCCTGCTCTCATGTCAGTGCAATTAGAAGAGCTGTGAATACGGAGCTGATATGCTAATCACAGCTATAAAACCACCCAAATCCTGACCAGGAAGATACAGAATACATGAATCTGAAGCGGCTTTTAGTGCTGTGAAACAGCAATGGTGAGACAACTCTTTTAACCGCTTGACAACATTTGACTTAAACTCTGCAGTCCCACTTCATTAACAGCGGGTGATGGCTACTAATTGCAGCTGATACCCGCCGGTAACAGCAGGGAACAGAGACGGCTCTGTGCTCTGCTGTTTTACCCTTTAGACACCGCTGCAGCATCTACATAAATGAAAAACGCTGCCGCGTACTGTTTCTCACTCCAATCGACGCCCTCATGGCAAGATTGCTGGGTGTCAATCGGTTTACATGGTGGGTGGAGGACCTGGGAAGGCTCCAGGTAGGAAGTGGTAAAATGTAATGTAGTGGTAAAAAAAATTGTTTAAAAAAATAAAAAATATTAAAAGTTTAAATCACTCCCTTTACAAATAAAAAGTTGCACATAATCGTTATCGCCGCATACACTGAACACTGTGGAGGAAAAAAAAATCCAATGTCAAAATTGTGTTTTTTTTGGTCATTTCATATCCTCTAAAAATTAGAATAAAAGTGATCAAAAAGTCACATCTATCCCAAAATGACACCAGTAAAAAACCACACTACAGCGTGCAAAAAATGCATTCTCACTCAGGTCCATAGGTGGAAGAAAAAAAAGTTATTGGTCGCAGAAAATGGCGCTGCAGCGTAAATTCAAAAAATTTTAAATGTTTGGAATTTTTTAACTGTACTAAAATATAATGAAAATACTACATATTTGATATTGCCAGGATCGTATCACAATACAGATAATGTCACTTATAACAAAGAGTGAACACCGTAAAGACAAAACCCCCATGAGCATGGTGCAAGTACTTTTTTCACATTTTTCTCCACTTAGGATTTTTTTTCCGTTTCCCAGTATATTCTACAGTCAGATAAATGACATCATTAGAAAGTACATCTTGTCCCGCAAAATAAAAACCCTCATAAAGTGACGGAAATAATTATTTAACCCCTTGCTGATTTTGTACGTTTGCCCCCTGACAAAGACATGAAAAGTCTATCATTTTAAGGGTAGGTTAATTTTAACATTGAGAGATAGAATATCAAAAATAAAATCCAGAAAATCACATTGTATAAATTATATGAAAGAAACAAGTATTTGATCCCCGACCAACCAATAAGAGTTCTGGCTCCTACTGACCAGTTAGGCACTTCTAATCAACTCATTACCTGCATTAAAGACAGCTGTCTTAAATAGTCACTTTTATAAAAGACTCCTGTCAAAAGACTCAATCAGTCAGACTCTAACCTCTACAACATGGGCAAGACCAAAGAGCTTTCTAAGGATGTCAGGCACAAGATCATAGGCCTGCACAAAGCTGGAATGGGCTACAAAACCATAAGGAAGACGCTGGGTGAGAAGGAGACAACTGTTGGTGCAATAGTAAGAAAATGGAAGAAATGCAAAATAACTGTCAATCGACATCGCTCTGGGGCACCATGCAAAATCTCACCTCGTGGGGTATCCTGGATCATGAGGAAGGTGAAAGATCAGCCTAAAACTACACAGGGGGAACTCTTAAGGCAGCTGGGACCACAGTCACCAAGAAAACCACTGGTAACACATTACGGCGTAATGGTTTAAAATCCTGCAGTGCCCGCAAGGTCCCCCTGCTCAAGAAGGCGCATGTGCAGGCCCGTCTGAAGTTTGCCAATGAACACCTGAATGATTCTGTGAGTGATTGGGAGAAGGTGTCGTGGTCAGATGTGACAAAAATTGAGCTCTTTGGCATTAGCTCAACTCTCCTTGTCTGGAGGAAGCGAAATGCTGCCTATGACCCTAAGAACACCGTCCCCGCTGTCAAGCATAGAGGGGGAAACATTATGTTTTGGGGGCGTTTCTCTGCTAGGAGCACAGGACTACTTCACCACATCAATGGGAGAATGAATGGAGCCCTGTACTGTAAAATCCTGAGTAACAACCTCCTTCCCTCCACCATTAAAAATGGGTCGTGGCTGGGTCTTGCAGCAAGACAATGACCCAAAACATACAGCCAAGGCAACAGAGGAGTAGCTCAGAAAGAAGCACATTAAGGTCATGGAGCGGCCTAGCCATAGAAAACTTATTGAAGGAGTTGAAGCTCCGAGTTGCTAAGCGACAGCCTCAAAATCCTAATGATTTAGAGATGACCTGCAAAGAGAACTGAACCAAAATTCCTCCTGATGTGTGCAAACCTCATCATCAATTACAAAAAACGTCTGACTGCTGCGCTTGCCAACAAGGGTTTTGCCACCAAGTATTAAGTCTTGTTTGCCAGAGGAATCAAATATGTATTTCTCTCAGCAAAATGCAAATACATTTATATAATTTATACAAAGTGATTTTCTGGATTTTATTTAGGATATTCTGTCTCTAAATGTTAAAATGAACCTACCCTTAAAATTATAGACTGTTCATATCTTTGTCAGGGGGAAAACTTACACAATCAGCAAGGTATCAAATCATTAATTCCTTCACTGTATGTCTATGTAGGTGAAAAATTTAAAAAGGTCTTGGAAGGCGGGAAGGGAAAAATGAGCGCAGCATAAACAAAAATTTCCATGGTGGAAAGGGTTAAAAGGGTGGAGTCGTGACCTAGCAGGACATAGGAAACTTCACTGTTCACTGAAGATTTTTGCAAAAGTCGTCCTTGATTGCAGTTTCATTGGCTTGTAATCAGAAAATTCCGCTTTCCGTGACAATCCTCTCTTCTCCATCGCTGGCTTGCATTACCGGCCGCGCTTTCCCTGATCACTGGTGATGGTGCTGGCCTTTATCTGACACTTTAAAGGTCTGTTTAACATTTTCAACAATTGCAAACAGTATAATTCTCAATCTGAGCCGATCCGAGTCGAACGCCTCCGCGTGCAAAGTTACATTGTATCCGGAAGAGAAGGCAATTTACATGGACAATTATAAAACATCGGCTGCTCAGGTTGAACTTGCTGAGATTATGAGACGACGGCGGTTAAATCAGAGACATCTCTTCCCGTCTGGCGTCCTGCTCTGCGCCGCGCGCTGCTCCCTGCAATCACGGAGAAAGGAAATTCATTTACACACAAATCAGCTTTCTGTGAGATGCAGATGATAAGTCGACAGATCCAGACTTGTTCCTCTAATTGACGCTGCGGCCGCTGCCTCATCCACAAGAGATTTTTCCTACATTTTCATATTTGATTTTCATTAGTTTACCAAAATTGAAATAGAGGGAGAGGGACGGACTGGGCTTGTGGGTTTGCTGACTAGTTAAATATATTGCAAGGTGTAAGTTTCTGAGGATCAATAGTTAAGCGTAGAGCAAATGGTTATTACCTCTTACTGTCCCCATCTTAGAAGAAGTCCCTGAGGGGAAAAAAATGGAGGTTATAATGAAGTGCATGAAGTCATAAATTGGGAAAATACTTTACCATAACATGTCCACAAAGTACTGAAAAGTGTAAGGTTGGTGAAGACAAACTCTACTCCACTCTACCGCACTTACTCCACTCTACTCCACTCCACTCTACTCTACTCCAGATTGTAAGGTCGGTGAAGACAAACTCTACTCCACTCTACTCTACTCTACTCCAGACAGTAAGGTCGGTGAAGACAAACTCTATTCTACTCCAGACAGTAAGGTCGGTGAAGAAAACTCTACTCTACTCCACTAAGTCGTGAAACTCTACTCCACTCTACTCTACTCTACTCTACTCTACTACAGACAGTAAGGTTGGTGAAGACAAACTCTACTCCACTCTACTCTACTCTACTCCATTCTACTCTACTCCACACTGTAAGGTTGGTGAAGACAAACTTTACTCCACTCCATTGTACTCTACTCCATTCTACTCTACTCCATTCTACTCTAGACAGTAAGGTCGGCTAAGACAAACATTACTCCACTCTACTCCACTCCATTCCACTCTACTCTACTTCAGACTGTAAGGTTGGTGAAGACAAGCTCTACTCCACTCTACTCTACTCTACTCCACTCTACTCCAGACAGTAAGGTCGGTGAAGACAAACTCCACTCTACTCCAGACAGTAAGGTCCGTGAAGACAAACTCTACTCTACTCCAGACTGTAAGGTCGGTGAAGAAAAACTCTATTCTACTCCAGACAGTAAGGTCGGTGAAGAAAAACTCTACTCCACTCTACTCTACTCTACTCTACTATAGACAGTAAGGTTGATGAAGACAAAGTCTACTCCATTCTACTCTACTTTACTCCAGACAAAAGGTCAGTGAAGACAAGCTCTACTCCACTCTACTCCAGACAGTAAGGTCGGTGAAGAAAAACTCTACTCCACTCTACTCTACTCCACTCTACTACAGACAGTAAGGTTGATGAAGACAAACTCTACTCCATTCTACTCTACTTTACTCCAGACAGTAAGGTCAGTGAAGAAAAGCTCTACTCCACTCTACTCTACTCTAGACAGTAAGGTAGGTGAAGACAAATTCTCCTGTACTATACTCCACTATATTCCACTCTAAACTACTCCATCTACTCTACTCCACCTACTGCAAATTTAAGGTTGGTGAAGGCTAACTCTACTCCACTCTTCTACACTCTACTCCACTCCACTCTTCTCCAGACAGTAAGGTCGGTGAAGACAAACTCTACTTCACTCTACTCTACTCTATTCCATTGTACTCCAGATAGTAAGGTTGGCAAAGACAAACTTTACTCCACTCTATTCTACTCCACTCTACTCCAGACAGTAAGGTCGGTGAAGACAAACTCTACTCTACTCCAGACAGTAAGATCCGTGAAGAAAAACTCTACTCCACTCTACTCTACTTTACTCTACTACAGACAGTAAGGTTGGTGAAGACAAACTCTACTCCACTCTACTCTACTCTACTCCATTCTACTCTACTCCAGACTGTAAGGTTGGTGAAGACAAACTTTACTCCACTCCATTCTATTCTACTCCATTCTTCTCTACTCCATTCTACTCTAGACAGTAAGGTCGGCTAAGACAAACTTTACTCCACTCTACTCCACTCCATTCCACTCTACTCTACTCCAGACTGTAAGGTTGGTGAAGACAAGCTCTACTCCACTCCACTCTACTCTACTCCACTCTACTCCAGACAGTAAGGTCGGTGAAGACAAACTCCACTCTACTCCAGACAGTAAGGTCGGTGAAGACAAACTCTACTCTACTCCAGACAGTAAGGTCCGTGAAGACAAACTCTACTCTACTCCAGACTGTAAGGTCGGTGAAGAAAAACTCTACTCCACTCTACTATAGACAGTAAGGTTGATGAAGACAAAGTCTACTCCATTCTACTCTACTATACTCCAGACAGTAAGGTCAGTGAAAACAAGCTCTACTCCACTCTACTCCACTCTACTCCAGACAGTAAGGTCGGTGAAGAAAAACTCTACTCTACTCCAGACTGTAAGGTCAGTGAAGAAAAACTCTACTCCACTCTACTCTACTCTACTACAGACAGTAAGGTTGATGAAGACAAACTCTACTCCATTCTACTCTACTTTACTCCAGACAGTAAGGTCAGTGAAGAAAAGCTCTACTCCACTCTACTCTACTCTAGACAGTAAGGTAGGTGAAGACAAATTCTCCTGTACTATACTCCACTATATTCCACTCTAATCTACTCCATTCTACTCTACTCCACTCTACTGCAGACAGTAAGGTTGGTGAAGGCTAACTCTACTCCACTCTTCTACACTCTACTCCACTCCACTCTTCTCCAGACAGTAAGGTCGGTGAAGACAAACTGTACTCCACATTACTCTACTCTAGAACTGCCCTCAACCTGAGCAAGAAGGGGGAGCCTGAAGCAGTAGAATCATCTATAGCTTGAACAGGAAGGGGGAGCCTGAAGTTGAAAAAACACCCAAAGCCTTTACAGGAAGTGGGAGTCTAAAGCTGTAGAACTGCCCACAGCCTAAACACAAAGTGGAATCCTGAAGCTGTAAAACGGAACACAATCTGAAAAAGGAAGTAGAATCCTGAAGCTGTAAAACCATCCACAGCCTGAACAGGAAGGGAGAGTCTGAAGCTGTTGATCCATCCACAGCCTAAACAGGAAGTGGGAGCCAGGAGCTGTAGAACCACCCACAGCCTGAACCGGAAGTGGGAGCCAGAAACAATAGAACCACCTAGAGCCTGAATAGGAAGGGAGAGTCTGAAGCTGTTGAACCATCCACAGTCTAAACAGGAAGTGGTAGCCAGTTGTAGAACCACCCACAGCCTGAAAGGGAAGTGGGAGCCAGAAACTATAGAACCACCCAGAGCCTGAACAGGAAGTGGGAGCCAGAAGCTGTCAAACCACCCACAGAAGTGGGAGACAAAAGCATATTACAACATAACATTACCATCCTCGGTTGCCTGTGGTAGAAGAATTGCTAATATGTGTAATATTTACTTCCCTGGTGGTCTAGGGTAATGGAAGGGTTAGTAACATAACAGAGAGTTACTACCTGGTGTACAATGGTTTACTCAGATAATCCAGAGCCCTTCAACCTATGGTACAAGAACTGGTAATATCTATTTCCCTGGTGGTCTAGGGCAGGGGTCCTCAAACTACGGCCCGCGGGCCGCATGTGGCCCCCCAAGTCACTGGTGCACTCTCTATAAGCTGGCCCCTGCCATCGCGCTGCTTGCGCTGCCTCACATCACCTGTCACCGGCCACAGCACATATAATGGGAGGTGCCGCGGGCGGTGACCGGTAACATGAAAGCCATCGCGAGAAGCGCAACAGCAGGGGCCAGCTTCGGGGGGGCGGACACTCTGCAGCGGACGGGAAGTGCCTGAGGGCGGACACTTACAATATATGGGAGGTGCCTGTGAGTGGCAGAGGGCGGGCATTCTGCCCTAATTTTTTTTGACATTGGCACAGTAGTTCCGCTCCTCCACCACTAAACAGACACCTCCAATATATTTGGTAAGTGTCCGCCACTCAGGCATCCTTCCCATACGCTCTGCAGAGTGTCCCACACCCCACGAGTAGTTCTCCCGCGGCACCTGCCGCCGCACCCGCCACAGTCTCCGTTTAAGGGTCCTAAGTCGATACGATCGCTAACGTAGGGTACCGGCTTAGGACCCTCAGTCGATCCGGTTGATTGCAGTAGGCGCCTGGGGAAACCTCCTGATATATTAGCAGGGGCTCTCCGACTTGCTCTGCAGAGTACTCTGGTTGAGGTGCCAAGATGGAATATGTTTTATTTCTATTGTTTTTGTTTGGGCGGCGCTCCAGAGTCCACAGGCAACGGGCGGCCTCGCATTTTATTGTAACTCAATTCGACAGTGACCTGTATCTGCGGTCAATCTTTATGCGGGCGGCGGCTGGTGTGAACATCAGCAGCCCGAAGATGAAAGACCGGGGCAGGCACAGCCGAGCAGCGGGCAGGTGAGCGAGTAAGGTGAGTGATGTCAGTTTTTATATTTTTAATTTATCTCTGACACCTTGCATGTGTATGGGACCTTAAATCATTACGATCATATACCCTGCTGGGCCACCTAAATCTACCTGTACCACCTGATGGGCCTCACTAAATTCTATCTACAACTTAGCTGTTGGCCACCTAAAGTCTACTGTAACCTGCTGGGTCACCCACCTAAATTACCTATATCTGTAGCCACCATACATCTACCTATACCTGCTGGGCCACCTAAATCTACTTACACCTGCTGGGCACCTAATCTAACTATACCTGCTGGGGGATCCCGAAATCTACCTATACTGCTGGGGGAACCTAAATCTCCGCTTTTATGCTGGAGGCCACCTAATCTACCTATATCTGACTGGGGCCACTAAATCTACTATACCTGCGGGGGGACCTTAATCTACCTATACCTGCTGGGCCACCTACATCTACCTATATCTGCTGGGCCACCTAAATCTACGTATATTCTGCTGGGCCACCTAAAATTCTACTACACCTTGCTGGGCCACCTAAATTCTACCTCCTTACATCCTGCTGGGGGACCTAAATCTACCTAATCTGCTGGGGCCACCTAAATCTACTAAACCTGCTGGGCCACTAAATCTACTTATACTGCTGGGGGACCTAATCTACCTTACCTGCTGGGGGACCTAAATTACCTATATCTGCTGGGGGAACCTAAATTACCTATAACCTGCTGGGCCAACTATAATCTAACTATATATTGCGGGGCAACCTAAATCTACCTTATGCTGGGGCACAAAATTCTTACCTTTACTTGTGGGCCACCTAAATTCTACCTATACCTACTGGTCCACCTAAACTTACCTGATACCTACAGGGCCACCTAAATATACCTTATCTTATTGGGCCACCTAATCTACCTATACCTGCTGGGCCACCTCATCTACCTACACCTTGCTGGGCCACCTAAATCTACCTATACCTTGCTGGGGGACCTAAATCTTCCTATACCTGCTGGGGGACCTTAAATAACACTTATACCTGCTGGGCTCAATAAATCTACCTATACTTGTGGGCACCTAATCTACCTGTACGTGCTGGGCCACTTAAATTATACCTTTACCTGTTGGGCCACCTTAAATCTACCTTACCTACTGGCACTAAATCTACCTATATCTGCTGGGCCACCTATAATCCTACAATTCCTGCTTGGGAGTCCTAATATACTTATATCTGCTGGGCCACCTATCTACCTATACCTGCGGGCCACCTAAATTATTATACCTGCTGGGGAGGACCTAAATCTACCATGACATGCTGGGCCAGCTAAATCTACCTACTATATCTGCTGGGCCACCTAATCTAACATATTGCTGGGCCACCTAAATTCTACCTATACTGCTGGGGGACCTCAATCTACCTACTAGCTGTGTTCACCTAAATTACTATATCTGCTGGGCCACCTAAATCTACCTATATCTGTTGGGGACCTAAATCTACGTATAGCTGCTGGAGGAACTAAATCTACCTATATCTGCTGGGGGACCTAAATCTACCTATATCTGCTGGGGGGACCTAAATCTACCTATACCTGCTGGGCCACCTAAATCTACCTATACCTGCTGGGCCACCTAAATTTACCTGTACTAGCTGGGCCACCTAAATCTAACTATACTGTTGGTCGCACTAATATTTTGCTACCTATACCTACTGGGCCCCTAATTCTACCTTAGATCTGCTGGGCCACCTAATCTTACCAATACCTGCTTGTGGACCTAAATATACCTATATCTTTTTTTTGGGCGCGGGCGGCCTGGGCCATTCTAAATTACCTCATTAACCTGCTTGGGGGACTCTAAATCGTACCTATACCTGCTGGGGCCATCTTAAATCTACTATACCTGCTGGGGGATAAATCTTCCTATACCTCCTGGGCCACCTTAATCTACCTTTTCCAGCTGGGGGACCTAAAATCTACCTATATCAGTGGGCCACCTAAATCACCTATATTGTTGGGCCAACCTTAATCTACCTATATCTGCTGGGGGACTAAATCTACCTCATTTTGCTGGGGGACCTAATATCTACATATAGCTGCTGGGCCAACTAAATCTACCTTAAACTGCTGGGCCACCTAATCTACCTATACTGTGGGTCATTAAATCTATCTACACCTGTGGGGACCTAAAATTCTACCTATAACCTTGGATAGGGTACTAAAATCTACCTATACCTGCTGGGGGACCTAAATCTACCTATACCTGCTGGGCCACCTAAATCTACCTAGACCTGCTGGGGGACCTAAATCTACCTATACCTGCTGGGCCACCTACATCTACCTATATCTGCTGGGCCACCTAAATCTACCTATACCTGCCGGGCCACCTAAATCTAACTATATCTGCTGGGCCACCTTAATCTACCTATACATGCTGGGGGACCTAAATCTACCTATATCTGCTGGGCCACCTAAATCTACCTATATCGCTGGGGCTCCAAAATTACGTTGTACTGTTGGGCCATTACATCTACCATACTGCTGGGCCACCTAATCTAATTTACACTGCTTAGGCACCTAAATTACTATAGCCTGCGGGGGACCTAAATCTACCTTATACCTGCTGGGGGACCTAAAATCTCCTTACCTGCTGGGGCCACCTAAATTCTACCTATATCTGCTGGGCCCCTATATCTACCCTATACTTTGTGGGGGACCTAAATCTTACTTCCCTGATGGGTACTAAAATCTTACCTATTACCTGCTGGGGGACCTAAATCTACCTATTACTGTGGGGGACCCTAAATCTACCTATACCTGTGGGGGACCTAAATCTACCTATATCTGACAGGGCCACCTAAAATTAACCTCTATCTGCAGGCCCACCTAAATCTACCTAGACTGCTGGGGGACCTAAATCTACCGATACCGCTGGGGGACCTAAATCTCCTATATCTGCAGGGCACCAAAATCTACCTATATCTGCTGCTGGGGACCTAAATCTACCTATATCTGCCAGGGCCACCCTAAATCTTCCCTATACTGCGGGGGGATCTTATTACCTATTACCTGCTGGGGGGACCTAAATCTACCTATATCTGCAGGGCCACCTAAATCTACCTTATCTGCTGGGCCACCGCTAAATCTACCTATACAGCTGGGGGAACTAAATCTACCCTATTCCTGTGGGCCACCTAATTACCTATACCCCCTTTCTGGGCCTCATAAAATCTACCTAACACTGCCTGGGCACCTAATTTTTTTTTATACTTTACCTGCTGGGGGACCTAAATCTACCTATACCTGACTGGGACTAAAATCTACCTATACCTGCTGGGCCAACTAAATCTACCTATATATCTGCTGGGCAACCTAAATCTACCTATACCTGCTGGGGGAACAAAATCTACCTATACCTGCTGGGCCACCTAAATCTACCTATATCTGCTGGGCCAACTAAATCTCCCTATACTGTGGGCACCTAATCTACCTATACTGTGGGCCACTAAATCTACCTCTATCTGCTGTGCCACCAAATCTACCTATACCTGCTGGGACACCTAAATCTACCTATACCTGCTGGGGGACTCTAAATCTACTATACCTGCTGGTACGCGACCTAAATCTACCTATAGCTGCTGGGCCATATATGTCTACCTATACCTGCTGGGGGACTTAAATCTACCTTGATCTGCTGTGCCACCTAAATCTACCTATACCTGCTGGGGGACCTAAATCTACCTATACCTGCTGGGCCACCTAAATCTAACTATACTTGCTGGGCCACTTAATACCTATTACCTGCTGGGGGAACCTAAATCTACCTATATCTGCTGTCACTAAAATCTACTATATCTGCTGGGCCACCTAAATATACCTAATATTGATGGTCCACCTAAAATATACCTAGATCTGTTGGGCCACCTATATCTACCTATACAGTGGCCACATCAATCTACCTACACTGCTGGCAACTAAATCTTCCTATTACCTGCTGGGGGATCTACATCTACCTATAACTGCTGGGGGACCTAAATCTACCTATACCTGCTGGGCCTCCTAAATCTACCTATATCTGCTGGGCCACCTAAATCTACCTATACTTGCTGGGCCACCTAAATCTACCTGTACTTGCTGGGCCACCTAAATCTACCTATACCTGTTGGGCCACCTAAATCTACCTATACCTACTGGGCCACCTAAATCTACCTATATCTGCTGGGCCACCTAAATCTACCTTTATTTTTTAAAATCCTTGCTTGAGGACCTAAAATATACATAATTGTCGGGGCCACCTAAAATCTACCTAACCTGCTGGGGGACTTAAATCTACTATACCTGCTGGGCATCTAAATCTTACCTTATACCTGCTGGGGGACCTCAATCTTCATACTCCTGGGCACCTAAATGTACCTATATCTGCTGGGGACCTAAATCTACTATAGCTGCTGGGCAACTAAATTACCTATTAACTGCGGGGCCACCTAAATCTTCCTATACTTGCAGGGTCATCTAAATCTTATCTACACCTGCGGGGGACCTAAAACTACCTATACCATGCTGGCCTATAATTAAATTGGGTATCACGTAAGTGAATCGACCCACAAAGTAAAACTTTTTTTTTAAACTATATTCCGGCCCTCCCATGGCCAGAGGGAACGTGAACTGGCCCCCGGTTTAAAAAGTTTGAGGACCCCTGGGTTAAAGATACGACACAGTCACATTATTTTCAGTCTTTGCTCGGGGTACCATCATTTTTGTTCAGGCCAGTTTCTTTTTTTTTTCTTCAGCAATGGCAAATGCTGATCACAAAGGGCGACATGTATGATTGGGCTTTACGCCTGTTTTTTGGCGTATACTGCGCCTCCCGGCCCGAATCCCCCTGTCGGACGCAGGTATGCGATGTTAGCCGCAGCGTTCGCCACTTTCAGCTGCGGTGTGGGCGCGGTGTAGGCGTTCCGGGGCGGGACGCGGCACGCTCGAAAACTCCGAGGCATGTACGATGGCGGCTTGCCAAAGCGCGGCGCAATGCAGCTCCGACAAGCAGACCTGGTTGATTTTGTTCTAAATGCTCCGGCGGAGGCGAAGTGAAGCAAGAACGGAACATGCGAGGAAACATAGAGAAGATCGCAAGAGAAAAGCTTGGCTCTCAGCTCGTGTGCAGCAGGAGATGATTCCCAAAAAATCGCCTTTATTAAAGGCGGAAATACATTGTCAGAAAAGAGCTCAAACCTCAAAAATACAATAGAATAAAAAAAAAAAACCACTCTTCCAAAAAATCTAGACGGTGCAATATCAGAAATTAGGCTATTGGAAATTGCCGGGAATTACAGTAATTCAAATTTGTAGCTATTCATTGGTCGGCATTAAACCAGCCCAATCAGAATAGGAGCGACCAAAGACCCATTAATATCCTATGGAGAAATATTGACCAATTCAGAATCAAAGGGCGGGACAATTCAAAATACAGGTAAAAAATTGCTGAAAAGAGCTGATTGGCTGAGCTAGCGGGGGTTTGGCTATCTCGGCACAATTCAGATAGGAGCGGACAGGGTCCCATTAGATCCTATGAAAGCAGTATTGACCACACCCCCCCCCCCCCCCCCCCCCCCCCCCCCCAATCGTATTAGGAGCGACAGGACCCATTATATCCTATGGAAGACGTTTGGCCAATCAAAATCAAAGGGCGGGGGACATTCAAAATACAGTAAAAATCCAGAAAAGAGCTGATTGGCTGAGGCTAGGGGGGTGGCTATATCGGCCAATTAGAGCGCGAGAGCTTACTTCTCCCATTGTGTATATGGAGAGAGGGCGCAATGCAATCCGGCTCTCAGCGCCGTGCGGCCGGAGTATGAATAAAAAAATAATTTTTATAGTTGTAAAATATTCTCTGAAAAAGAGCTCAAACCTTCTATAAACATAAACAATTCGGAATCCGAACACGCGTTTGTCGCGAGACCGGCGCTACATCCGGGAATTGCAAATAGAGGAATTTCCGGGAAATACAGTAATTCAAATTCTGTAAGTATTCTCATGGTTCGGGCCTTAAACCCGCCATCGGAGAATTAGGAGCGACAAAAAACCCATCTATATCTCGGAGGAGAATAGGACAATCAGAATAGGAGTGACAAAGGACCCATTATATCCCTAATTGAGAAGTTTTGACCCAATCAAAATCACAAAAAAAGGCGGGCAGTTCAAAATACAGTTAAAAAGGCAGAAAAAGCTGATTGGTTGAAGCGGCGGGGGGACTCGTCCAGCTTAGCATCAGAGCGCGAGCTACTGTTTCTCATAGTTATATGGGAAAAGAATGCAGAGGAGCTCTGTTTGTGATTGGCTTAAGTTAAAAAGATGCGCCGTTATTCGGACCAATGGGGAGCGAGTGACGCTCTAGGGGTTTTCTAATGCAATCTGAATCAAACCGTACATGGCCGATATCAAATGATAAGAACCCCGAGAGTTGTCCCGATGTGTATATAAATGACAATGATATTATTGGGGTAATGAAAAAATATTAAATCAATAAAATCATGTTTATTTCTTTATGTTCGTTAGCAAGGACTCATAGTATGGGTTTGTAACGAAAATAGAATATATTAGGATGTTAGTGATTAATTTATTTTTTTTCTTTACCCCATATTATATGCGTTTTATATACCACATCGGGACAATTTCTGTTTAGTCTTATCATTTGATTTCGGCCATGTACAGTTTTTATTTTCAGATTGCATTACGAAAAACCATCGGAGCGTTCGCTCGCTCTCCCTTGGTCCAAAAATAACCGCGCCTCTATTAACTTCGCCAATCACAAAACGAGCTCGACTCTGAATTCTTTTCCCCATAGAACTCTATGAGAAAGTAGCTCATGCTTATGATTGGCTAAGCTGGCGAGCCCCGCCGCTTAACAATAAGCTCTTTTCTGCCTTTTTATGTCTTTTGAACTGTCCCGCTTTGAATATGATAGGTCAATATTTCTCCATAGGTTAGAATGGGGTCCCTGTGCTCCGATTCTGATTGGTCAATACTCCTCCATAGGTTATTGAATGGGCACTGTCCTTATTTGGATTGGTCAATATCCTCCATAGGTTAGAATGGGCACTGTCGCTTCCTCTTTCTGATTGGTTCAATTCTTCTCATAGTTAATGGACATTGTCGCTCTTATTCTGATTGGCTGGTTTCTGCGACCAATGAGAAGTGCTTAAACAATTTGAATTAACTGTAATTTCCCGGCAATTCTCTCTTATTGCAATTCTTATGTAGCGCCGGTCTCGGCGACAAATGCGTTAGTTGGGATTGAAATGATTTATGTTTATAAATGTTTCAGCTCTTTATTGATAAGGTTTTTACACTTAATAAAATGATTTTTTTTATTCATACTCCATTGCAGCAGCGCTGAGAGCCGAGATTGGCATTGGCGATCTTCCATAGACTATCATGGACAAGTAGCACGCGCTCTGATTGGCTGGGATAGCCAAGCCCTCGCTAGCTCAACCAATCAGCTCTTTTCGGCATTTTTACTGTATTTTGAACTGTCCCGCCTTGGATTTTGATTGGTCCAAACTTCTTCATAGGTTATAATGGGTCCTGTCGCTCTATTCTGATTGGTCAATACTCCGCCATAGGATATAATGGGTTCTCTGCCGCTCCTATGCTTGATTGGTTCAATCTTCTCCAGTAGGATATAATGGGTTCCCTGTCGCTCCTATTCTGATGGCCGAGTAGCCAAGGCCCCCGCTAGCTCAGCCAATCAGCTCGTTTCGGCATTTTTACTGTATTTTGAACGGTCCCCTTGATTTTTGATTGGTCAATAGTTCTCCATAGGATTTTAATGGTTCCCTGTCGTCCTATTCTGAATTGGTCAATACTTCTTCATAGGATATCATGGTCACTGTCACTCCTATTTGAGTGCTGGCTTCTGCGACCAATGAGAATGCCTTTAAGAATTTGAAATTACTGTATTTCCCGGCAATTTCCCAATATCCTAATTCTTGAATTAGGATATTGGAAGTGATTTATTTTTAACTTATTTTTTATTTTTGAGTTTGAGCTCTTTTTCTGATATATTTCGCCTTTTATAAAGGGGATTTTTTGGATTCATACTCGCACGGGACTCTTTATGATTTCTCGCTGTTTTCCAGCCTGTCTCGAATCGGAAAAATGTGAGGCCGCGTCCCAGCACTGCGCCCATGTCCCGCACTGCGCCCTATCCCCACACTGTGCCCACACACTGCGAGGCTCAGGGACTTTTCCCACATGTAGGAGCGCACCTCCTCGGGATGGGAATGCTTAGGCGCAGCGCCGCACTGCGCCTAAGTCCCCGCACTGCGCCTAAGTCCCCGCATTGCGCCCCACACACTGGCGAGGCGTGGCGGACTTTTCCCCGCTGATGAGTGCACTACCTCCGGCGGCGGAATCTTAGGCGCAGTCCGCACTGCGGCCCTAAGTCCGCACTGCGCCTTACACACTGGCGAGGCTCGGCGGACTTTACATAGTATGTATGAGCGCGCCCCGGCGCCGACATAAATCAGGAAAACTGGCGGAAAGGTGCGCCCTGACGTGGCGAGATTCATACATGTCGCCCAAAATGAGGAACCAATTTGTTTAAAGGGGGTATTATTTCCAGTACTGACGGTTACAGAATGGACATATAAAGGAAAAATTAAATTTTCCATTGTTTCCATAGAAAAATTAATATATAATAAATGCAATTTACTGCAAAGTCATCATAAACCTGACTGACTAAACCTGATAGAAATGATTGAGTCAAAACAGTGATCTCCTTGTCTGATACAGACGACCTCGAAAGAGTTCTTCTCAGACGTCTTGCGCTTTTCCATAAATAGCTGAATTTCAGCCCCTTTTTTATGGAGAGTGTTTGTCATTTTCTCAGATGTTCTCCCCTAAACAGGTTTCATTGTGATTTCATAGATTTCCACGGAGTCATCTACGATATTAAGTTAAAATGAGGTTAGTTAAATACGGCTGTCAGAGGTCAAGCGTCAGAATCATTTTGGGCTCTTGACAAATTCCATAGTAACTACATAATTCTGACCCAAGGTAGTAAAATTTCCACTGACTTCCATTAACTTCGGTTATTTAGACTTCTTTCCAGTGGCTGAAAAAAAAATAAGTTCATAGAGGCAAAAAAAATGAAAAATAGATTAAGAAAACACTAAACAGGAGCGTTTCAGTAATCCAAAAGCTGGAAAATCTGGCAATTGTTTCCAACATAGAATATAAGAGACAATATGGAAAATCATGAATATCAAACCAATATTGGAAGTTTACTGATTTAACCATCCACAGTTATGTCACAGTACAAATAATACACACAGTGATGTCACAGTACAGATAATACACACAGTGATGTCACAGTCTAGGGATCATGCCAGTGTTGTCACAGTACAGATAATACACACAGTGATGTCACTGTACGGATAATACACCACAGTTGATGTCACAGTACAGGATAATACACACAGTGATGTCACAGTAACAGGGATAATATACACAGTGATGTCACAGTACAGATAATACCGTGATGCACAGTAACAGGGATAATACACAGTTATTTCACAGTACAGATAATACACAGTGATGTAACAGTACAGAGATAATAAAAAGTGATGTCTCAGTACAGGATAATATACAGTGATGTCACAGTACAGATAATATACACTGTGATGTCACAGTACAGGATAATATACAGTGATGTCACAGTACAGATTAATATACACAGTGATGTCCCAGTAATATATATTACAGTGATGTCACAGTTCAGGGATAATATACACAGTGATGTCACAGTACAGGTAATACACAGTGATGTCACAGTACAGATAATATACACAGTGATGTCACAGTACAGATAATATACAGTGATGTCACAGTACAGGGATAATATCACAGTGATGTCACAGTATGTATAATACACAGTGATGTCACAGTACAGAGATAATATTACAGTGATGTCACAGTACGGATAAATATCAGTGATTTACAGTACAGATAATATACATGTGATGTCACCGTTCAGGGATAATACACAGGATGTCACGCAGTACTGGATATATTACACAGTGATGTCAAAGTACAGGGATACTACACACAGTGATGTCACAGTACAGATAATACACAGTAGAGTCACAGACAGAGCTAATACTCAGTGATGTCACAGTGAGGGATTATCCACAGTGAAGTTCCCTGTACGGGTAATATACACAGTGATTTACAGTACAGGTAATACACAGTGATGTCACAGTCAGATAATATACAGTGATGTCACAGTACAGGATAATATACACAGTGCTGTCAACAGTTCAGTGGATATACACAGTGATGTCACAGTACAGATTATATACAGTGATGTCACAGTACAGGGATAATATACACAGTGATGTCACAGTACAGGGATAATACACAGTGATGTCACAGTACAGGATAATATACAGTGATTTCACAGTACAGATAATATACACTGAGATGTCACAGTACAGAAAATACACAGTGATGTCACAGTACAGATAATACACACAGTGATGTCACAGTACAGGGATAATACACACTCAAGTCACAGTAAAGGGATAATACACACGTGTGACACAGTACAGGCGATAGTACACCAGGGATGTCACATGTACAGATAAGTACACCGTTATTGTCACAGAACCAGAGATAATACTCAGTGATGTCACAGTGAGGGGATAATACACATGTGATGTCACAGTACAGGGTTAATATCACAGTTGATTTCACAGTACAGGTAATAACAGTGATTGTCACAGTACAGGATATATACCCGTGATGTCACAGTACAGGGATAATATACACAGTGATGTCCACAGTTACAGGGATATACACAGTGATGTCACAGTCAGATAATATACAGTGGATGTCACGTACAGGGATAATATTTTACACAGTGTTGTCACAGTACAGGGATAATACACAGTGATTGTCACATTACAGGATAATATACATGTGATTTCACAGTAAGATAGTATACATGTGATGTCACAGTACAGAAAAATTACACCGTGATGTACTGTACAGATAATACACACAGTGATGTCACAGTACAGGGATAATACAACCAGTGATGTCACCAGTAGAGATAATATACAGAGTGATGTCACAGTACAGGATAGTACACAGTGATGTTCACAGTTTACTGGATATTACACAGTGATGTCACAGAACCAGAGATAATACTCAGTGTGTCACAGTGCAGGGAAAATACACAGGGACGTCACAGCATTCTTGTGCTGAGGAGAGTTGTGCACATTCCTGTTGCTGTCGGCGTACTGGGGGAATGCTCCTCTCCTGCTGCTTGGGGGGAGAGCTATCCTATGATGCGGATTCTAAACAACCTCCCCCCTGGACAGGTCTGCGCCGTGTCGAGATGTCACGTAACTGGCCAGGAGAAAAAGTTTCTGAAAGCGGGGGAGAAGAAGTGCTTCGTGCTCCCCCCGCAGATGGATGGAGGACTGGGATCGGGCAAGTGCTAAAGAAATCTGCTGAAAAGCAGAAGAAGACCCTGATTGAGTGCCAGCAAAGCTGGGCAATGCCGGCGGCGATGTGAGAGTGACAGCCGTGAAGATCGGAGGCGAGCGGCAAAGATCTGCAGGCGGTGGGGTCCCCCGGAGAGTTTTCAAAACCGCGCAAGACGCAGCGGGTGCCGGAGGTGATCTCTCAAACATCCCGCCAGGTAACGATGCACGAGGGGAGCGGAGCGGAGCCGGAGCTGAGCAGTGCAGTGCCGGAGGAGAGCGGATGTTTGTCGGTGGTGACCGGAGCAGTGCAGGCGGCGTGGATCACCATGGAGATTGTGCGGGGTTTCACTTGAGTGTGCTCCTGGTCTCTCTCTACGGTTCCCGCAGCCTCAAATCAGGTCAGACTACCTTGCGGCATCGGAGGTCGGTGCGGGGATCAGAGCGGGGCTGGCGCCGGTGCGTCTCCTCTCCTCATTGCTCCCGCAGTTACAACGGTGATAGCGGTAGCGGAATTGCCAGGGATAGGAGCGGGGGTCACATCGGTATGCCCCTGTCTCTCCCAGTGGCTCCCGCGGCTGCGGACAATACCGGAGGCAAAAGTGGCTGTCGTGGGGCTTGGAGCAGAGGGGTTCATGCTGGCGCGCCCCTGTCTCTCCCCATGGCTCCCGTGGTCCTAGGTTGCGCCGGCGGTAGCGGGATTGGCGGCGAGGATCGGAGCGGGGTTCATTTGAGTGCGCCCCTGTCTCTCCTGGTAGCCCCCGCGGCCAAAGGCAGCATCCAGGGACTGTACAGGTTAATAGATGGAAAAAATGGAAAAATGTTGAAAGTAACAAAAATGTAGAAAGTAACAAAATGTTGACAAATAAAGAACTGTTTGGGGTTAGCAAACACGTTGCGGAGGATAGTATTACAGGAACCTGGGAAAGAGGGAAAACCTCGGGTGCCACTCTGACAATATAAAAGAGACTATATTAGTCAATTCTAATAAAATGGATAAATCTTGTGCTTCTGCTGGTGGTTCAGGCACTGCAATAAATGCCTCGGGACGACTACCAGTCTTATGTTATGTGTTTGGCAGTTCAGGGGCTTCTGGTGAATCGGATGTAGGTAGTTTTCCTTCAATTCTGTTGCCCCAAAACCTGTTCAGATGAGGGCGAGCGCCCGAATGTTAACCCGGTTCTGACTTGTGTGGTAAAAAATGGTAAACGGGGAAGAAAGGGTCTATGGAAGGTAACCCCATTAAGAAACAAGTAAAAAATACGGGAAAAAGGGTCGCCTCAATAATTCTAAAGAAATCCCCTCACCATGTTAAAAGTTTGGGGGCAAATTAAACCCCTGGGGGAAGCCCCAACCCAACTTCGCTTCCCAAGGATAGGCCTTTTTTTTAAAAGGATATGGGGAATGTGGTAAAAAACAAAACCCAAAAGGCAACAAGAAAAATAGAACTAAAATTAAAAGCAAAAAGTGTGGGGTGGGGAAAGCGAAGGAAAGTTAAAAAAAGAAATAACCAAGGAAAAGGGAGGAAACCCAAAAAAATTAAAAAAACGTAGAAGACTAATTTTAAAAGAATAGGGGGGTTTTTAAAAGAAAACTTGAAAATGAAATTAGATTTAAAAGAAATTTTCGGGTCAAAACCCAACAATGGGAGGGGGGAAGAGGTAGGAAGAAGATGAAAAAGGTTTAAAGGGAAAAGTTTGGGGCCCAGAAGAAAACTTGGAGCGGGTTTGGAAGGAATGGAGGGGGGGAAAATGTATCACGGGGCCCTCTACCTAGAAAAACAAAAATTGGGGAAAAGGCAGGAACCCCGTTAGGGGGGCCCAATTAAAGTAGAGACCCAAAATCTCAAGTAAGAAAGGGAGACCCCGGCCCAGAAAAGCAGGACCCCAAGGAACTGGGGACCGCCCCAGGAAGATAGTGGGTTTCCCCTGCTCAGAAAGGGAGAACCTCAAGAAAAAGGGGGAAAGACAAAAAAAAACCCGATTTTGGGTTTAGAATAGATAGCCTGGAGGGTTTGGCCCCTTAGAACAAAAAATTAAGCAGAACCCCAGTTAATTTAAATACATTTTCCCTTTTGGGGAAATTTAAAGTTTCCCAAAAAAAAGGGAAAAAAGGGGAAAAAAAGGAAGAGTAAGGGGGATTTGGGGGGGAAAAGCTCTGGGTTTTAATTTTTGGCCCTTTTCCCGGTTTTTTTCCCAAATTCCCCCTGCAAATCCTGAAAAATGCAGAGGCCAAGGAAACTGGTTTGGGTTGAGGTAGGGGGGGAAAAAGGGAGGCAAGTTGGGGTTTAGGTGGGGAGTAGAGAAAAAATTTTTAGGAAAAAAGAGATGCCCTAAGCCATTTTTGGTGGAAAAAGAAGACAAAGAGGGTTTGGGCCAAAGGGGGGCAAAATTTGGGGGGGAAAAACGGGGGCCCCCAAAAGAGTGAATGAAGGGGTGAAAAGGGGGGTGGAGAGGGAAAAAAGGGGGAATGAGGGGAAAGGAATTTATGGGTTAAAAAAGAGAATTGAAAAGGAGTGAATGTGGGGGCAAAGGGGGAAAAAGGGGCAAAGATTAAAGGGGGGGGGAAAGCACGGCACAAAGAAAGGTGAGGGTGCTTTGGGCCCCCCACCTTTCCTTTTAGCCCCCGGGGGGGCCCTTAGGGTCCCCCCAAATTCGGGTACAGAAAGGGGGCGGAGTTTTTGCCGGGGTAGTGGGGGGGAAAAGGGGGGGGGGGGTTTAAACTGCCGCCAAAACAAGGTTTGTGACGAGAACCAGCGCCGTTTTCGGAGGCCCCTGAAAAATGGGGAGG
>JAODAL010020448.1:0-69403 GCA_025379985.1 Phyllomedusa bahiana
TGGGCATATTTTGGTAGCCCTGCCTTATTGGAAGCCAGTCAAAGGGTGCTTCACTGCAGGGACCCCCAGCAATCAGTTGTAATCTGAGAGAGATCTGGCAGCAAGTGTTGTATGTTTCTGTGGCGCCACCATAGGACAAATAAAGTATTACACAGTTGACATTGAAGTCAATGGGTTTTTATGGGTTTTCTTGTAGTGTTTTCATTGCTGAAAATCCCCATAGGAATCAATGGAGAGCTTCAAAACCTC
This sequence comes from Phyllomedusa bahiana, assembly GCA_025379985.1. Classification (NCBI taxonomy): domain Eukaryota; kingdom Metazoa; phylum Chordata; class Amphibia; order Anura; family Hylidae; genus Phyllomedusa; species Phyllomedusa bahiana. The sequence continues at coordinate 250 of JAODAL010020448.1, forward strand.
GGAGCGTCTTTTGACGTGTTTTTGGAACATTTTTTCGGCACAGTGTTTGCCCTGGCTATGAATTTGCCCTGTTTGCCCTGGCTATGAGTGTTAAAAGAAAACCGCATCCAAACCTGATCAAAACCGCGTCAAAACTTTTGAGGCGCTTTTCAGATGAGGATTTGATGCTGATTTGGATGCTGAAAATTCAGCCTCTTAATCAGTCTTGTGAACAAACCCTTAATCCATTTGTTACATCTTATTCTAGTGTATTTTAGCTCAAGATCAGCAAAGGAAATGCCAGTGTTCAAAACATTCCCACCATGTTTTTTGTTGCTTTTTTTATTTAAAAACATCATGAATGTCATCCATTGTTACCATTATATTTAATGCTTTTGTTTTCAATTAGAGGCATTTTTTCGGCATTTTTATTTTTTACTATATCAATGTCTCTGTAAAAATGGATGAAAAAAAGTCAAACTTTGAGCATGCTGCGTACAAAACAAAATCACCTGAAGAAATGGACTAAAATGGGAGAAAAAAAACAGCACAAAAACTGCACAGTTGGCACTACAATTTAAACAACAGCAAAAACAAGACATTTTTCCTACAAAACACAGTGTGTAAAACCACTACAAAGAAAAGAGTAAGGAAAAAAAAAGAATCAGAAAAGAAACAGCGCCACTCGTGTTTCAGGGTCGGGTCTGGTACTGCAGCACAAGGCCCCATCCACACTTCTGCTTTAAAATGCAGATCCCATATGTGACGGGTGATACCTTTCCATATTGTTTCCGTTTTTGTTCCATATTTCGTCCATTTTTTATCTGGTTTCGTTTCAATTTTAAAGAAAAAACATATTTTGCTGTTGATAAACTCGCTGAAATACGGACGTCAAAAAACAAAACAAATACAAGCAAACTGTGGAAAAAACAGGACGTGCATTTTGTAAATCCAACCTCTTGCCTTCTCTGGGCTGTAAGCGGCACCAACACAAATCCTGCTGCATATTGAAAAAAACTCCATCTGCTTAAAGCTGCAAATTCAAAAAACAAAATGAAATGTGAATCATTATTTTTTATATATTGTCAATGAAAAAAAAATACTTAGGATTCAATATGTGTGGAAAATCTCTAATTTAATAAATCGACCTAAGCTGCAATACCGAGCTCGACCTATAAACATGAGCGGCGCTGTTCTACAATATTCAAACCCAGTTCGACAACCACTTTAACTATCAATGATACCAATACAAATTAACCAAAGCATGCTGCATATTGAAAACTCCATCTGTATGGAATTGCGCCTATGGAGGATTGAATAAAACCCTTTAAGGGAATCTGTCACACTGATCCTGCCATCAGATCTCTTGGCTCCATGTTACAGAGCAGGAGGAGCTGAGCAGAGCGATAAATTGTTCTGTGGGAAATTTGTAACTAATTCATTCAAATTTCTGCTTATTCTGGATTAAGGAGTCTGGTGGGCGGTCTTATTAGTAATTGACAGCGGTCTCTATATGTACACTCATACATGGAAGGCTGTCAATCACTGTTAAGACCGCCCACTGGACTCATTAACCCAGAATAAGCAAGGATTTAAATGAATAAATTACAAATTTCTCACAGAACAATCTATCAATCTGCTCAGCTCCTCCTGCAGGTATAGGCAGTTATACTCAGGTATAGGTCCCCCCCATAGGCAGGTATAGGCAGTTTAATGTCTCCCATAGGTAGGTATAGGCAGGTATATGTCCCCCATGGGCAGGTATACGCAGGTAAATGTCCCCCATAGGCAAGTATAGGCAGGTATATGTCCCCCATAGGCAGGTAGAGGCAGGTCATTGTACGCCATAGGCAGGTATATGCCCCTCCCCATAGGCAGGTAGAGGCAGGTATATGTCCCCCATAGGCAGGTATAGTCAGGTAGAGGCAGGTACATGTCCCCCCATAGACAGGTATAGGCAGGCATATGTCCCCCCATAGGCAGGTATATGTCCCCGATAGGCAGGTAAAGGTAGGTATAGGCAGGTACATGTCCCCCCATCGACAGGTATATGTCCCCCCCATATGCAGGTATAGGCAGGTTTTTTTTTTTTTTTTATTACAAGTACTTACCCTCTCCTCCACTAAATCCCAAAGGGCCCCCGACTTTTGGAAGGTGGTTTTGATTTTCTTCAGGGGGCGTGATGGCACTCCACCCGTGCTGGTTAAAAATGGAAGACGCAAGCCGCAGCAATCCGGGGTTTACTGCGGAGGAATTTTACCGCTCAATCTCTGCTCCCTTTGTTATATCTTTTACCTGTATGTGCTCCCAGAGGAAAGCGCCCTACAGTGGAGAGGGGTCGCCCACAGCACCCGGGGGCCCTGGCCCGCGCCCGGACGTGGTCGGTGACAAGGGTTCAGCTTTATGCGCTCCCCCAAAGCTGCACAACCGGGTGAAGTATCCCTGCCCGGGCCCCCGGGGCCCTGGCAGCACACGAGTTTCCCACAGTGCTCGGTTTAAGCTTTAGGCGCAGATATTCAGCAAATTTTTTTTGCCCGAAAAAAATCAGCTTATGTTTAGGTAAAAAGTATTTTTAAAAAGCCCCAAATTTTAAAAAAATGGGGGCCCCAGAAATGCTTTCACACGTCTATTTTTTATTTTTTTGTTTTTTTTTTTTGGAAAAAAGCAAGTATTAATTTCAGTGATTTTGCCCAAAAAAAAAGAAAAAAAAAAAATGCCAAAAAACCACATGTGAAAGCACTCTAAATGCAATTCCGGGGGTCGGCCCATAAACATTTAGTGGCGTGTTCTGTATAATTTTAAAACCCCAAATTAAAAACAACCAAGTGAAACTTATAAATACCAAAAAAAAGTGTCCCCCCCCCCGCAGGGGCCCCCCTGGGTTTTCCTCTCTATTTGGACTGAGTCCATTCCATATTAACTTGACGGCACAAGTGCTCACCATCAATTTTATGCCAATAAGAGGTGGGTTTAATTTAAATTTAAAACCCAAAAAAAAACAAACCCAAAAGTTGGGAAGAAAGGCTGGGGAAAAAAATTTAAAATAAAAAAGGGCCCAGTTTGGGGAAGGCTGAAAGTATTTATTTCTTCCGTGTTTGCTCAGTATTTGTAACATTGTCCATTTTTAAATCTTGTTTGTTTGTTTCTTTTTTTTTTTTTTTTTTTTTGGCGGAAACATAATTTTTCTTTTGTTATTTTGATAAACTCGCTGAAATATGGATGTAATAAAACAAAACAAATACAAGGCACTTAAAATTTTTTGTTTGTTTTTTTAAACCAAGCAAGCCTTATAAAGCATGAACAGTAAGTTTGTTGATGGAAAAATAGAAAAGTTCTTTATTTAGTCCAAAATCTAAATATTAGTATTGATCAAACAGGGCCCTGTGTGATTCAATACAAATTTGCCCGAATGCGTAAAAATTTCAGGTTTGGGATGTCTCAAACACAATTTTTTTTTTTAACCCTACCCCTGCCCCGAGCCATAACGGTAGCTGTGACCCACACCCCAAGTTCGGGCTAGGGTTTGCTGTAGGACAGGGGTGTCAAACTGTGGCCCTCCAGCTGTTGGGAAACTACAACTCCCATCATGGATTTGTATAATCCATAACAGTGGGCATTGTGGGAGTTGTAGTTTCCCAACAGCTGGAGGGCCGCAGTTTGACACCCGTGCTGTAGGAGGCTACCTTACCATTCCCGGAGGACAGTTCTCCTGTTGCAGCCTAACTTCCGCTCTGGTGTTCTGGTAACTGGAAGCATAGTAAATACTAGTAACTCTGCGGGGACTCTCCAGAGACAGAGCTTGTTGAATAATAAGGCCATGTCCCCACGGCACGGGTTTCCAGACGGTTTTTCAGCCGGTTTGCGGTTTTGCAGACCGCCTGAAAAATCCCGGGCCGAAAATGAGCACAATGGTGCTCTATGGAAAACCCGTGCAGCAGTCCCCACTGCACTGGTTTTCCGCCCGGCGGTTTTTCCGCCCGTGGGCCGCTCAAGAGACATTGAGCATGTTCATTCTTCTGTACGGTTTCCGGATGGAATATGAACACCTCAATGTGAGGGGGGAGGGCTCTTCTCCGCACATCGCGGAGAACAGCCCTACCCCCCGCGGCCGTGGGGACGGCCACAAAACAGACAAATACCGGCCCGGGTAAACCGACCGGTATTTGTCCACTGCCGTGTGAATGCGCCCTAAGTGTATAGAATAGTATCAGACAACACTCCAGGATTATATGTATTGAAAATACTGTGTATTCAGCATTTATTATAAATCCAACGGCGGCTCCACATATAATGGCTGCAAATGCACAAAAGCAAATGACACAAAAACGCTGTGACGCTCCGGTCAAGGAACCTTAGGCTATAGTCACACGACGTAATTGAGGCGCATACAGTACGGCTGCAATTACACCGGGTCATTTGGGAGTCGCGCTACTACGCGCATACTCCCATGGCATACGCGGGGGGGGATGGGTGGCGTCCCGCCGGCCCCATTGACATTCATTACTCGCAGTGCATATTCGCCGCAAGTTATTGACATGTCACTTCCCTCCCCACGCATACAATACGATCGTATTCGCCGAGCAGGGAGAAGAGGCGTCATCCATAGTTCTCTATGAGAACTATGGATTACCGTAATTTCGGCGAGCATCTCGCTCGTATTAGAGCACAAGTACGTGGCGAAATGCGCCAAAATTACCCCGTGTAAACATACCCTTAGCCATACATGAATCACATTGGGGTCAGGGAGAAGAGAATAAAGAATAACCAAAGCCATGTCATGTCTGGAGCTGCAGCGCAGCCGATCTTCATTCTCCTCTGCCCAACACCAATGTGATCCATGTATGACTAAGGTCCATGACTGGAGCGTCACAACGTGTATGAGTCCGTGCTTTAGTTCGCTTGAATCCATGGTAACTGGAAGTGACGTCGGATACAGGGACGTAGCTATTGGGGGTGCAGAGGTAGCAGAGCCTTGGGGGGCTCAAAGTCCCCTCTACTGCATAAGAAGATACCAGTATTATAAAGGGCAATCGGTAGGTAAGGCCCTTTTATAGCTCTTGCACTGGGGCCCCGAAGCTTTAAGTTACACCCCTGGCCGGATGGGACATTGGACAAACAGTTAAGCTGCAATAGAAGTTAAATCTGGCCAGACCAGTAACCGAATCTCCTAAAACCCCCTAAAAATCCCTAATCCTAAGGGTAAGTTCACGCGGCTTAATTGCAGGGCGTACTATACACCCCACAATTGCGCCAGGTGTACACGGAGTCGCGCTGATCTGCGTGTATTCCCGCGACACGGGGGGGGGGGGGGGGATAATGGAGTTGGGGACCCCTGCCCTACAGGACCTGCGCCCCTGATCCAGTGCATGTGTCACAAGTTTTAGGTAAAGACCAACATAGGGAATGTCGGTCATACAGATGTAGCAGAACTAAAAAGAACAGATATTGCATCGTGATATCACGGCACAGAGTGTTATCGCACCTTTTTCAATGCTTTTTAATGGCCCCAAAGGGTTTTCAGATCAGAGCACAAAAAAAACCCAAAAACCGTGATAAACCCCGGGCAAATGGACTCTGCAAATCTGTAATTTTTTTTTTTTAAAGCCTTTTTTTGGTTTATCAAGAACATCATGAATTTTTCTGGGAAATTTTTTCCAGAAAATTTTTTAGTTTTCTACTTTTGCTTTCAGTTAGATGTGTTTTTAGGCATTTTTGATTTTTACTATAGCAAAATGGCATGAAAAATACTGGACCTAGAGCATGGCGCTGATTTGGGCGCTGACGATGAAGCATCATGTCATTTCATGAAGCATTTCCAATGCTGAAAATCACCCTAGGAATCAATGGAAAACTACAGAACCTTGTTTTGACTTTAAATACCAGACCTAGAGCATGGTGCATACAGAAAAAAAAGAACCCCGAGCATGGGGGATACAGAAAATAAACCCGACCAAAAGCATGGTGGCCCCCCAGAAAATACCAGACCTAGAGCATGGTGCGTACAGAAAATACCAACCTATGGGCCCTGGTGCATACAGAAAATAAACCCGACCCAGAGCAAGAAAGGGGGTACAGAAAAAAAACCCAACCCAGACAGGTGTCGAAAAAAAAAAACCAACCTAGAGCATGGTTTCGTACAGAAAAAACCAACCCAAAAGCATGGTGGGGTAAAGAAAATACCCGACCTAAAGCATGGTGCAAAAGAAAATACCAAAACCTAAAACATGGGGGCGTTCAAAAATACCAGACCAGGCATTCTGTTTTACCAAAAAAAAACCGACCTAGAGCATTTGGGGCATACAGAAAAAAAACCCGACCTAGAGCATGGTTTTCTTTCAAAAATTTCCAAACCCAAGGCCCTTCTTGTACCCAAAAAATTTTCAGGGCCTAGAGGGAAATTGGGGCATACCAAAAAAAACCAGAAAACCCAGAGCTGGGGCGTTCAGGAAAAAACCCAACCTAGGCATGGTGCGTACCCAAAAAAACCCCGGAAAATTGAGCATGGTGCCCCTACCAAAAAAAAACCAGACTAAAGCTTTGGGAGGCACAAAAAATACCGACCTAGAGCATGGTGCATACAAAAATACCCAACCCAGAGCATGGGGCATTCAAAAAATACCCGACCCAGAGCATGGGCGTTTCAGGGAAAAAAACCCGACCTAGAGCTGGTTTCATACAGAAAATACCCAGACCTAGAGCATGGTGCGTACAGAAAAATTAAACCCGACCTAGGGGGCATGGGGGGCCCTAAAAAAAAATAAAAGACCTTTGAACAAGGTGCATACGAAAATTCCCAAAACCTTGAGCATTTTGCATACAGAAAATACCAAACCCCAGACAAAGGTGCCCTACGAAAAAAACCAAAAACCCAGAGCATGGGGCAACAAAAATACCAAACCTAGAGCATGGTGCATACAGAAAATACCAAACCTAGAGCATGGTGCATACAGAAAATACCAAACCTAGAGCATGTCATACAAAAAAAACCAGACCTAAGCATGGTGCGGCAGAAAAAACCAACCTAGAGAATTTGGGGCCCTACAGAAATACCCAACTAGTTCTTTGGGGCATACAAAAAATACCAAACCTAGGCATGGTGCGTACAAAAAATTAAAAAAATTTAGAGCATGGGGCTACAACAAATACGGGGCCTAAGCATGGGGTTGCCCCAAAAAATACCAAACTTGAGCATGATTTTCAAACAAAAAAAACCCGGGCCCAAGGCCTGGTGCGTACAAAAAATAAACCCGACCTAGAGCATAGTGGGGTACAAAAAATTCCAACCAAAAGCATGGGCGTACAAAAAAAACCAGACCTAGGAAAGGTGCGTACAAAAAATACCAGACCCAGAGCATTTTTGCGTACAGAAAATACCCGGGCCTAGAGGGTATGGTGGGGGCAAAAAATACCAGGGCCTTTGAGCCCTGGTGCGTACAAAAAAAACCAAAATTAGAGCATGGGCATACAACAAAAACGAGACCTAGAGCATGGGGCGCAAAAAAAAAACCAAATTAGAGCCCTGAAAGCCCAAAAAAAAAATTTCCAGACCTGAGCATGGTGCATACAAAAAATCCAGACCTAGAGCTGGTTTCATACAGAAAATACCAGACCTACAGCATGGTGCGTACAGAAAATACCAGACCTAGAGTATGGTGCGTACAAAAATTTCCAGACCTAGTCGGTGCGTACAGAAAAAAACCAAAACCTTAAACATGGTTTTCATACAGAAAAACCCGACCTAAAGCATGGTGCATACAAAAAAAAAACCAGTCCTTTGAGCATAGTGCATACAAAAAATACCAGACCCAGAGCATGGTGGGGAAAAAAAAAATACCAACCTAGAGGGATGGTGCTTTCAAAAAAATTCCGACATAGAGCATGGTGGGATACCCAAAAATGCCAGACCTAGAGCAGGTTTTAAACAGAAAAATACCCGCATAGAGATGGTGCGTACAGAAAATAACAGACCTATAGCATGGGGCATACAAAAAATACCAAAATTAGAGCATGGGGCATACAACAAATACCAGACCTAGAGCTTTTTGGCACAAAAAAATACCAATTTGAGCATGGTGCAAACAAAAAATAAACCCGACCTAAGCATGGTGCGTACCCAAAAAAAAAACCCGCCAAAAAGCATAGTTTCGTTTTCAGAAAAAAACCAACCTAGAGCAAGGGGGCGTACAAAAAAAACCGACCCGAGCATGGGGCTACAAAAAATTTTCCAGAAACCAAAAAGCATGGGGCGAAACCCAAAATACCAGCCTTTGAGCATGGTTTGGGACAAAAAAAAAACCCCGACCTAGGGGGCATGGGGGATCAAAAAATTTCCAACCCAAGGCATGGTCGTACAGGGAAAAAACCAAACCTAGAGCATGGGGCATACAAAAAAAAAACCAGACTTAGGGGCATGGGCATACAGAAAATAACCCGGGGCCAGAGCCCTGGGGGTCAAAAAATACCCAAAAATTAGAGCATGATGCAAACAAAAAATACCCGACCTAAAATCCCTGGGGCGTACAGAAAATAAACCCGGAAACCCAGACATGGTGGGGTAAAAGAAAAACCAACCCAGAGCATGGTGCCCTACAAAAAAAAACCAAGGGCCTAGTGCAATTTGGGGCGTACAAAAAATACCAGACCCAGGCATGGTGCATACAAAAAATAAACCCGACCTAGACTGTTTCATACAAAAAAAATACCAGACCTAGAGAATAGTGCATAGAAAAATACCAGATGTAGGGGCAAAGGTGCCCTACAAAAAATTCCAGGGCCTAGAGCATGGGGCGTACAGAAAATACCAAAACCAGAACATGGGGCGTACAGAAAAAACCAGACCTAGAAATGGTTTTCGTAAAAAAAATACCAGACCTAGAGCTGGTCAAAACAACAAATTTCCCGAACCCAGTTTCTTGGTGGGATACAAAAAATTTCCCTAAAATAGGGCATTAAAGTTTAAAAAAATACCAGACCAGTGCATGGGCTTTCAAAAAATACCCGACCTAGAGCAAAGTTCATTTCAAAAAATACCCAAACCCAGGGCAAGGTGCGTTAAAAAAAAAACCCGGCCTAGGGGCATGGGGCGCACCCAAAAAAACCAGACCTTGAGCATTTGTGTAAAAAAATACCAGACCTAAGTAAAGGTGGGAACCAAAAAAAGACCAGACCTAGTCATGGTCATACCAAAAAAACCAGGGCCTAGAGCAGGGGGCATCCAAAAAAAACCAGACCCTTTGGCATGGTGCATAAAAAAAAAACCAAAAGAGCATAGTGCATACCAAAAAATTTTCCAACCTAGAGCATTCTGTGCAAAAAATAGCAGAAAATAGAGCATGGGGCATACCCAAAAAAGCCAACCCCAGAGCAAAGGGGCATTTCCAAAAATTAAACCCAAAACCTTTAGGGATTCTTTTTTTACAAAAAAAAATACCAGACCTAGTGCCCCGGCCCCCATACAAAAAAATTTCCAACCTAACAAAGGGGGCCCTACAAAAAAATACCAGACCTAGAGAATAGTGCATAGAAAAATACCAGATGTAGAGCCAAAAAAGTGCATAAAAAAATACCAGACCTGAGCAAGGTGGAAAAAAAATGCCAGGGCCAAAAGCATGGGGGCGTAAAAGGGAAAAATACCAGACCTTTGACATTTGGGGGGTTTCAGAAAATACCAAAACCCAGGTTTGGGCGTAAAAAAAAACCAGACCAAAAGCAGGGGCATACAACAAAATACCAACCTAGGCATGGTTGGGATAAAAAAAAAAAACCAAACATAGGGGAAAGGACTTAAAAAATACCAGACCTAGTTTTCATGGGGGTACAAAAAATACCAGACCTAGAGGGAAAAAAAAAATACAAAAAATACCAACCTAGAGCATGGGGCGTACAAACAAAACCAGACCTAGAGCCAAAGTACAAAACAAAAAAAACCAGGGCCCAGGCATGGTCATACAAAAAAAACCAGGGCCCAGGGGCAAAGGTTTTCATACCAAAAATACCAGACCTGGGGCCCTGGTTGGGGAACAAAAAAAAAAACCCGACCTAGAGCATTCTTGTAAAAAAATTTCCAGCCTAGAGCTTTGGGGCATACCAAAAAAGCCAGACCCCCCCCAAGGTGCATACCAAAAAAACCAGAAACCTTTGAGCATGTTTCATCGAAAAATACCAGACCTAGACTTTGGGGGCTAAAAAAATTAAACCCGAACCCAGAAACATGTGCATACCAAAAAAAGCCAAAACCTTTTGCGCATTTGGGGCATACCCAAAAAAGCCAGACCTAAGCAAAGGGGGCATACAGAAAATACCAAATTTTGAGCATGGGGCATACAACAAAAAAACCAGACCCAGAGCAAAGGTGCGCACCAAAAAAAATGCCAAAAATTAGAGCATGATGCAAACAAAAAATACCAGACCTAGAGCAAATGCGTACAGAAAATTCCAGACCCTAAGTATGGGCGTAAAAAAAAAATACCCGACCTAGAGCATGGGGGGCGTACAGAAAATACCAAAACCCAGAGCATAGTGGGGTACAGAAAAATACCAGAAACCCGAAACATTGTTCGTACAGAAAATACCAAACCTAGAGCATGGTGCAAAACAGAAAATTTCCAGGGCCTAGAGCATGGTGCGTTTCAGAAAATCCCCAACCCAGAGCAATTGGGTTTTTTTTACAAAAAAAAAACCAGACTTAGAGCAGGTGCCCCAAAAAAAATACCAACCTAGAGCAAGGGGGGTACAAAAAAAACCAAATTTTGAGCATGATTCAAAAAAAAAAAATACCAACCCAGATCATGGGCGGGAAGAAAATACCAGACCTAGAGAAGGGCGTACAGAAAAAAACCAGACCTAGAGCATTTGGTTTTTCAAAAAAAAACCCCGACCTAAAGCATGGGGCGTACAAAAAAAAAACCAGCCTAGAAACATGGCGCATACAATAAATACAGACCCCAGAGCAGGTTTTACAAAAAAATTCCAGACCTAGAGAATATGCATAGAAAAAAAAACCAATGTAGGCATGATCATTAAAAAAAAAAAAATACCAACCTAGAGAATAGTGCCCTAGAAAAAAAACCCGATGTAAAGCATGGTGCGTACAAAAAAATACCAGACCTAGAGGGATGGTGCGACAGGGAAAAAACCCGACCTAGAGCATGTGCGTACAGGGAAAAAACCAGGGCCCAGGGGCATGGGGGTTGGGGAAAAAAAATACCAGACCTAGAAACATGGTGCATAAAACAAATACCAGACCATTTCATGGTGCATACAAAAAATACCAACCTAGAGCATGGTGCCCAAAAAACAAAACCAGACCCCAGAGCATGATGCGTCAAAAAATACCAGACCTAGAGCAAAGTCTTTCAAAAAATACCAGACTTTGAGCATGGTGGTACAAAAAAAACCAACCCAGGCATGGGGGCTTTCCCAAAAAACCGACCTAGAGCTTTTTGTGTACAAAAAAAATTTCCAGGGCCAGAGCATGGGTGCATACCCAAAAAAACCCAACCTAGCGCATGGTGCATACCAAAAATCCGACCTTTGAGCATAAATACCCTACAAAAAATACCAGACCCAAAAGGGATGGTTTCATAAAAACAAATTCCCGGGCCTAGAGCTGGGGCATTACAAAAAATACCTAATTTGAGCATGACGCCCTACAACAAAAAACCAGACCTAGTGCATGGTGCGTTCAAAAAATACCCAAACCCATTAAACAATGTACAAAACAAAAAATTTCCCGACCAAAAGAAAGGGGGCGTACAAAAAAAAAACCCGACCTAGAGCAATGTAAAATACAAAAAAAACCAACCCATGCATGGTGCAACAAAAAAAAACCAGACCTAAGCTTTGGGGCAAACCAAAAATACCAGACCCAAAGCATGGGTGCGAACAAAAAAAACCAAACCTTTGAGCATTTTGTGTACAAAAAAAAACCCGACCTAGGGGCATGGTGCAAAACCCAAAAAAACCAGACCTAAACGCATGGTGCATACCAAAAATCCAAAACCTAGAGCATAGTGCATCGAAAATACCAGGGCCCAGAGCATGGTGCGTTTCAAAAAATTAAACCCGAAACCCAGAGAAAGGCATACCAAAAATTTCCAGACCCGCGCATTGGGGCAAAACCCAAAAAATTCCCGACCTAGAGCATTTGGGGCATACCCGAAAATACCCAAAAATTTGGATGGGGGAAAAAACAAAAACCAAAACCCCAAAAGCATGGTGCGCACAAAAAATGCCAAACTTAGGGCATGGTGGGAAAAAAAAAAAATACCCAAACCCAGAGCAAAGTGCGTACAGAAAATACCCGACCTAGAGCATGGGCGTACAGAAAATTCCAAACCCAAGCTTTGTGGTACAGGAAAAAAACCAGACCTAGACCCTGGGGCGTACAGAAAAAAACCAGACCTAGAGAAAGGTTTCGTACAGAAATACCCCGACCTAGAGCATAGTGCGTACAGAAAATTTTCCCAAACCCAGGGGCATGGGCGTACAGGGAAAAAAACCAGACCTAGACATTTTTTTCTACAGAAAATTTCCAGAACCCCCCCCGGCATGGGTGTTTCAGAAAAAACCCGAGCTAGAGCAGGTGCGTACAAAAAAAAAACCCGACTTAGACATGGTGCATACAGAAAATACCCGCCTTAGAGCATGGGGCATACAAAAAAAATACCAAAACTAGAGAAAATTTTGTGCATAGAAAAAAAACCCAAATTTGAGCATGATGCATACAAAAAAAAAAACCAACCTTAGGGGGTTTGTGCATAAAAAAATACCCCATTTTTAGACATGGTGCGTCAAAAAATAAACCCAAAACCCAAGCCCTGGTGGTTTCAAAAAAACCAGACCTAAAAGCATGGGCGTACAGAAAAAAACCAGACCAGAGCATGGTGTGTAAAAAAAATACCCGACCTAAGCATGGTGCATACAACCCAAAAAACCAAAACCTATTTCATGGTGCATACAAAAAATTAAACCCGTTTGGACATGGTGCATACAAAAAAATACCGCGTTGGCATGATGCTACAAAAAAATTTCCAGGAAAACCCAAAAGCAATGTAAATACAAAAAAAACCCAACCCCAGTAAAGGGGTACAAAAAAAAACCAGACCTAGAGCATGGTGCGTACAAAAATAACCGACCTTTGAGCATTTTGTACAAAAAATACCCGGGCCTAAAAGGGATGGGGCATACCAAAAAAAGCCAGACCTCGCATTGGGGCTACCAAAAAAACCGACCCCAAGCATAGTTTCATACAAAAAATACCAGACAAAAAAGCAAAGGTGCTTACAAAAAAATCCAGACCCAGTGCATGGCGCATAAAAAAATACCCCCTGGGGCAAGGGGGCATACAAAAAAAATTTCCGGACCCCAGGAATAGTTCATAGAAAAAAAACCAGATGTAGAGCATAGTGCCCTTCAAAAAATACCAACCCAGACATGGTTTCGTACAGAAAAAAAATAGAAACCCAGAGCATGGTGCGTACAGAAAATACCCGACTTTGAGCAAGGGCGTACAAAAATTAAAACCCCCGAAACCTAGACATGGTGCGGGACAGAAAATACCGACCCAAAAGCAAAGGTGGTTAAAAAAAAAAACCAACCTAGACATGATGCATACAACAAATACCAGACCCCTAGGGGGCATGGTTGCATACAAAAAAAACCTTAATTTGAGCATTACGCGTACAACAAATTCCAGACCTAACAGGGTTTCGTACAAAAAAAAAAAACTAGACATGGTGGTACGAAAATTTCCAACCTAGAGAAAGGTGCGTTTAAAAAAAAACCAGACCTAGAGCATGGTGCGTAAAAAAAATTTCCAGACCTAGAGAAAGGTGCATCAACAAAAAAACCCGAAACCCAGAGCATGGTTTAAACAAAAAATTTCCATACAGAGAGGGATTTACGCCCTACAAAAAAATACCAGACCCCTTTTAAAGGTGGTACAAAAAAAACCAACCTAGGAATGTAAATACAAAAAAATTTCCGGGCCCAGAGGGATGGTGATACAAAAAATACCCAACCCGAGCATGGTGCATACCAAAAATACCGACCCAAGCATTGGGGGCGTACAAAAAATAAAACCCGCCCAGAGCATGGTGCTTTCAAAAAATTTCCAGACCTAGAGCATGGTGCTACAAAAAAAACCCAAACCCAGAAACAATTTTGTGTACAAAAAATACCCGACCTTAAAAATAGTGCGTACAGAAAAAACCAGACCTAGAGCATGGGCCCAAAAAAAAAAAGCCAGACCTAGCGCATTTGGGGCATACCAAAAATACCAACCCAAAACATTCTGTGTACAAAAAATACCAGACCTAGAGCATTTGTGCATACAAAAAAATACCAACCTAGAGCATGGGTTTCGTACAAAAAATACCAGACCTAGGCATAGTGGGAAAACCCAAAAAAGCCAGACCCCAGCGCATGGTGCAACCAAAAATGCCAGGGTCTAGAGCAAATTTTGTGTTTCAAAAAAAAAACCCGACCTGTGGGATGGGCGTACAAAAAATACCCGACCCAAAAGAAAGGCGATACAAAAAATACCCCCTAAGCATGGTGCATACAAAAAAATACCAACCCAAAAGAATAGTGGGATAGAAAAAAACCGATTGAAGGGATGGTGCGTAAAAAAATAACCCGACCCAGAGCATGGTGATACAAAAAAAATTTCCGCCTAGGGGCATGGTGCGTACAAAAAAATACCAGAAACCCAGAGCATGGGGCGTACAGAAAAAACCAGAATAGAGCATAGTGCGTACAGAAAAAAACCAGGGCCTAAGAATTTGGTGCGTAAAAAAAATACCAGGGCCAACATGGGGTGCAAACAACAAATAAACCCGACCTAGTTTTCATGGGGTGCCCTACAAAAAAATACCATATATAGAGCATGACCATTAAAAAAAAATACCAGACCTAGGGGCATGGTTCGTACCCAAAAAAAAAAACCCGACCCAGAGCAATGTAAATGCAAAAAAAAATTTCCCGACCTAAAAGCATGGGGCATACAAAAAATACCAGACCTAGAGCATGGTGCATACAAAAAATACCAGACCTAGAGCATGGTGCATACAACAAATACCAGACCTAGTGCATGGTGCATACAAAAAATACCATATATAGAGCATGACGCATACAACAAATACCAGACCTAGTGCATGGTGCGTACAAAAAATACCAGACCTAGAGCAATGTACATACAAAAAATACCAGACCTAGAGCATGGTGCATACAAAAAAATACCAGACCTAGAGAAGAGTGCATAGAAAAATACCAGATGTAGAGCATAGTGCATACAAAAAAAACCAACCTTTGAACATGGGGCTACAAAAAACTAGACCTAGAGCTGGTGCGACAAAAATACCAGACCCCCAGAGCAAGGGCGACAAAAAACCAACCTAGAGCATGGGGCTACAAAAATACCCGACCTAGACATGGGTTGTAAAAAAAATACCGACCAGAGCATGTGCTACGAAAATACCAGACCTAGAACATGGTGCATACAAAAATACTAGACCTAGAGCATGGTCATACAAAAAATACCAGACCTTTGAGCATGGTCTACAAAAAATACCAGACTTAGAGCATGGTGCGTACAAAAATACCAGACCTAGAGCATTGTGCATAGAAAAATACCAGGACCTAGAGCATGGTGCAAAAAAAAATACCAGACCTAGAGACATTTGGCACAAAAATACCAGACCTAGAGCATGGTGCATACAAAAAAATACCAGACATAGAGCATGGTGCTAAACAAATACCAGACCTAGGCATGGGCTACAAAAAAATTACCAGACCTAGAGCATGGGGCTAGAAAAATACCAGACCTAGAGCATGGTGCTTAAAAAAAATACCAACCAGAGCAATACCTACAAAATACCAGACCTAGGCATGGTGCATACAAAAATACCATCGATAGACATGGCATACAAAAATACCAACCAGGATGTGGTACAATAAATACAGACTGAGCATGGTCATACAAAAATACCAGACCTAGAGCATGGTGCGTACAAAAAATACCAGACCTAGAGCATGGTGCGTACAGAAAATACTAGACCTAGAGCATGGTGCGTACAGAAAATACCAGACCTAGAGCATGGTGCGTACAGAAAATACCAGACCTAGAGCATGGTGCGTACAAAAAATACCAGACCTAGAGCATGGTGCATACAAAAAATACCAGACCTAGAGCATGGTGCATACCAAAAATACCAGACCTAGAGCATGGTTCATAAACATAGAGCATGGTTCATACAAGAAATACCAGACCTAGAGTAGGGTGCACACAACAAATACCAGACCTAGAACACGGTGCACACAACAAATACCAGATCTAGAACACGGTGCACACAACAAATACCAGACCTAGAGCATGGCGCCTACAAAAAATACCAGACCTAGAGCATGGTGCATACAACAAATACCAGACATAGAGCATGATGCGTACAAAAAATACCAGACCTAGAGCAAGGGTCGTACAAAAAAATACATAACATAGAGCATGGTGCATACAAAAAATACCATACATAGAGCATGATGCATACAAAAAATACCAGACTTAGAGCATGGTGCATACCAAAAAAACAAGACCTAGTGCATGGTGCGTACAGAAAATACCAGACCTAGAGCATAGTGCGTACAGAAAATACCAGACCTAGAGCATGGTGCGTACAGAAAATACCAGACCTAGAGCATGGTGCATACAACAAATACCAGACCTAGAGCATAGTTCATACAAAAAATACCAGACCTAGAGCATGGTGCGTACAAAAAATACCAGACCTAGAGCATGGTGCATACAAAAAATACCAGACCTAGAGCATGGTGCATACCAAAAATACCAGACCTAGAGCATGGTGTGTACAAAAAATACCAGACCTAGAGCATGGTGCATACAAAAATACCAGACTTAGAGCATGGTGCGTACAAAAATACCAGACTGGATGCTGATTTGGGCCCTGAAAAGTTACCACGTCAATTATTGAAGCATTTTCAATCTTGAAAATTGTAATAGGAATCAATGGAAAGCTTTAGAACTTTGGTTTTATTCGTGGTGTCTGCAGGGTTTTTGATGCGTTTTCAGCGCTGTTTTTGTCCCGGCCGTTCATTTGCATTGGTGTTTTAGAAAGAAAAGTGTTGGAAAACCTCGTCCAAAACCTCATCTGAAAACTTCTGCATCGCGGAGCTTTTCCGATGAGGTTTCGGCACTGGATTTGGACACTGACAATTCAGTGTCCAAATCAGCCATGTGAACAGACCATAAAGCCCCAATCACACTATTGCTGTACAATACAGATCACATGAGGCTGATACGTTTAATCCATATTTCGTCCTTTTTTCATCTGGATTTGTTTCTTTTTGAAAAAAAACAACATATTTTGCTGTTGATAAATTCGCTGAAATACGGACGTCAAAAAAACAAAACAAATACAAGCAAACTGTGGAAAAAACAGAACATGCATTTTGTAAATCCAATCTATTGACTTCTCTGGGCTATAAGCGGCACTAGCACAAATCCGCTGGAACCTGCTGCATATTGAAAAAGACTCCATCTGCTTAAAAATGTGCATTCAAAAAACAAAATGAAATGGGAATCAAACTATTTTTTTACATATTGTCAATAAAAAAAATACTTAGAGGGGTTTTGTTACGAAGTTAAATTGATGTGGGAAGTTTGCAAATGAAATAGCAAACATTTTCACCGTTCATCATTATTAAAAAATCTGCCCGTTTTGTTTAGCTGCACCTACATTGTTTGTACAGCTCATCCTCCAGGGATACGAGCATGGCTGAGATCCTCCACAGTCCTGGTCGCACATGCTCAGAGACATCACATCACCTCTCCTCTACAGGCACTACTGATGTTCAAACCCCAGTGCTGTCATTCTAACTCCCGTCCTCTTTCTCCTTAGTATTAGTCAAAACAGTGCAAATATATATATATATAAATATATATAAATAAAGATATATAAATATAAAATATATATATATAGAATAAATATAATATATATACACATATATATAAACCTCATAATAAAGTGAAAACAAACACAGGTTTGGTTCTGCAGGGATTTGAACCTAGACTAGTGTTGAGCGATTTTTTATCGACAAAGTGCAAATAGGCAACTGTGTTTATTATGATAGAAATTTCCAAGATCATGGCTATAATTAAGGTTAAAATCTGTGCATCCATCTATTGAAGATCGCAGCCTTTTCGGCGCTTCCAGTAAGTTTTGGGCGAGCCAGCAAATGAGATTACAGAAAGGCAGGGTGAGATGTGGGTGCGACGTCATGACTGGGATGTGTATGTTGCGATTGGCTGAAAAATCACATGACCATCGTTTTACATAGAACATCCCTTCCTGTTTCAGCCTTCAGTGTCTCTCAGCGTCTCATAGGGATAGGACTCGCGCTCTGCCTGTGGCCCCAAACAGCTCAGCCGAAATTAGTCTATTTCTGCACGAGAAACCTCTACTATTATGCTGTGATCCATCCAATTTAGTTAGATTAAGAGATTTGAACATTTTATGTATTAGCTAGAGAATTTTAAAGCAGCATCTACCACTGTAAATTCACGGGGTGGAAGCGGGGGGGGGGGGGGCGCGCGGGCGAGACACAGGACAAGCTCCGTATCATAAAGACACACTGGATAAAGTTCAACCAAGACTTAGTGTAGACATTGTAGTGGAATATCTTTATTATAAGCAGTTTATATTAGAATATTCCTGGATAGTGGGCAGCCTGAACTTATATTGTGATACACAATCATTTCTAGTAACAGCAGGTCTCTTTGTTAGCTTGCAAAACTCAACTACTCCACTGTTTATTATCAGTATACATTTTCAGATAGGTGTTCAAATTTACCCATTACAACCTGATGACTGTTGATATATCCACCTGCACTTAAATTACAATCCGCAATCTTGTATCACACAGGTTGTTTGTTGCCCAAAAATAACGTGTATCGTTATCGAAAACATAACAGTACGTTTTTTTTGACTTTTGGCGCACCCAGGCACTGTTCATGGACCGCAGCATCTACGTAAATCTTAAAACAGCAATTCTATCTTCACCACAGTGAATGAAAGGTCAAAAAATACAGTTTAATATATCAAAACGATAACAGTTACGTGTTTTTTTGACTTTTTGCGCACCCAGCAATGTTCATTGACGCAGCATCTACGTAAATCTTAAATCAGGAGCAATTCATATTCCGACCACTGGTTAATTGAAAGGTGCAAAAAAATACCGTTTAATTATATCAAAACATAACAGTCTACGTGTTTTTTGACTTTTGCGCACCCAGCACTGTTCATTGACGCAGCATCTTCTACGTAAATCTTAAAACACAATTCTATAATCACCCACAGTGAATTGAAAGGATGCAAAAAATACGTTTATTATATCAAAACATAACGTTACGATGTTTTTTTTTGACTTTTTCGCACCCAGCACTGTTCATTGACGAGCATCTACGTAAATCATAAAACAGCAATTCTATATTCACCACAGTGAATTGAAAGTGCAAAAAACACCGTTTATTATATCAAAACATAACAGTTACGTGTTTTTTGACTTTTTCGCAGTCCAGATTTGTTGATAGACACCTTGCAGTTAAATTTGAAATCCAGCAATTTGTTTTGAATATAGAGGGGATTTATAATAGCTGTGATTTGCCGGCTTTTAATAAGAGACTTTCCAAAAACTATTCCATACCTTCTCAAATTTTTTATATTTCTGAACATGGGGGGAAGGCGAAAATGCAGGTGTGTTACAGCGAGCAAATGAGGGTGTACACATGGAGGTAGAGGTACGAGAGAAGGTGCTCCTTCCCAGTGCCTGGCGACAACACGCATGCCAGCGGATCTCAGTTGCAGGGCCGTCAGGCCTGTCATCGCTTGGTTCAGGGCCCGGTGAATCTAAGTAACGAACATCGTCGCCAATCTGTCCTTCAGTTGGTTAAGGCAACCTGCATCTAGCAGTCTTACCTCCCGTCCTCGAATTCACGGCCAACAAATGTCGTCATCACATCATCAATCATCTGGTCCAACATAAGCAGCCCAATGTCAACACTCCGTGTACCCACCACTGTGGATAATCCATCATTCTGTATACCTCGTTGATGACAAAATGCGGTTGGGTCAGAAGGCATGTTTAAAAGATCAAGAGGCCAAAAAGGATGATTATCTCTGCTTGAACGCCCAGTTACTGAAGGCCATCAGAGAGAGGTGAAGGAAGCGGGTCAATCGGCATAAAATCCCGGGGCGGTCGGCAACGCCTTGCAAGTGCCCATGCTTGGTCAGCCCTGCAGCTTCTGGATGCAGACAAGTCAGGACGACCAAGTCACCTGTGTTGATGATAAGATGCTGACGACATTGGCGGATCCTCCTGGACTTTTTCCGCAGAATTTTCTTGCGAGCGCTTCATCAGTGGACGAGGTGGAAGAACAAAGGTGTGTAGTGTCAATAACGGGTCCCGCCACAAAAAGGGAGAGCGGTCGCTGAAGTCGCTGATAAGATTCCTCCAGCCACGGTCATCGCAAACCCGCTCCTCGCTTCATCGCGTCAAAAAGGTCCATGACCTCTCAAGCCTTGGGCTTCTTTAGAGCACAGCCTCGATTCACCCAGCGATGTCCTATGCCGCCTTTGCCGTAAACGCATAAGTAGAGTGCAAGAACCTTTAAGTTGGTTAACCACCAACCAACAATGTCATAGACACATGCAGCGAATACATGCGTTGAAATGGAGGGACACTTGGCCAAAAAAGGCAGACCGACACCAGGACGCTGGAGCCTCCAACCACTGTCACACCCTCTGTCTCCGCCGTCCTCCTCCACCCCACCACCCAAGCATTCCTCAGCGCCCATGTCCTCACAGAGTCATGATCATTGATAGCCTCCGCTTCAAAGCCTCCACCATCGCCGAGTAACCACCAGCACCACCAGAGACCCATCCTACCCTTCTCCTTCGCAGTTTGACGACCTGCACGCCGTAACAGCGCCAGTCTAGCAGCCAGCCTTCTGTCTTCTTCCATGTTTGGGAGCAGAAGAAACAACTTTAACAAAACCATCCCAAAAGCCAAAAGCCTGAATGTCGCATTGCCATGCTTTTGGCCTTGGAATGTTGCCTTTCGCTGGTGGACACAGAGGTTCCGCCACGTCATGGAGCCCCTCGCTTGCCCCCCAATACCAGATCCGAGCAGGCATTTCTTTGCCAAAAAAAGCCAGTCCCTGCACTTTGCCGACCACGTGTCATCTAAAATTTCCAATCGTGCAGTTGTCTGCATCTGTGTCCAGAAAGTCCATCGCACCACCGACACATGGACTAGTAAGCACTGGCAAGGCCGCTATAATCTCTGTGACAGCTCACTGGGTGACTGGGTGGAATGTCTCTGGGTGTGACGTGGTCTCAACGCTCTTCAAAACGCAGGGATGGGTGGCAGGGCTCTTCCCCCCAAGGTCCTCTGGTGCATCACGCGCCAGAGACACCCGGCCGTGTTCAAATTAATCTGCCTTGCAGACTCGTCACAACGAGGTCCGGAGCTGTGACCGGCTCTAAGCCAAACGATGACCGAGCGTCTGCTGGGTGAAAAACCTTGTGCCAGAAGGGCAAGTGTGGGTGTGCGATAGACGGCCGAAGATCTGCTGGCCGCCCTTAAGATCGGTAGGCTGGAGCACATCCCTTGCCTGGCACATGTCATGAACCATTGTCCGTCCAGAAAATTTCTAAATTCTAAAGAGCTAACACGGGACTGGACTGCTGCTGAAGAAGGCTTCGAGTCTGAGTTCGCACTTCCTGCCGTTCGCGCACCAAGACTACCCTGCTTCGCCCGCCTGCCTGCGTGCAGCGTCAGCTCGGCCTTCCCCGTCAACCGTCTCATTGTGACCGTGGCAACTCGCTGGAATTCCACCCTCCAACAGCTCCAGCGATTGTGGCAGCAATGATCAATGCCATTACGCAGTACGAAGTGACACTATGGCAGACAAGCAGCGGTACGACCTCGGGTGATGAACCACCGAGAGTGGAGCAGTGAAAGAGCTCTGCACCATCCTTGCCGTTTTGAAGAAGCCACCAAAATGGTCCAGTGCGGACAATGCCTATGTCAGCAATGAGCATTGTGGTGATCTAGTTCTGGAACGGATCGTTGGACACTCTGAAACAACAGGTCGCCGCCAGCGACGGAGGAGGAGACGGACACGATGGCGGACACTGGAGCCTTTCTCCGTCCGTCAATCACACAAGGCCGACAGTTTCAACAATTTCATCGTCTTCATTAGGCAGTGGTTCGGGGGGTCCAGGAGCTAGTGCAAGGTGGCGCATCAGCTCTCAAGTGGTGATCATCTCAGGCAAGTCAAGGGCAGTGTTTTGAAGCTGTCCGAGTCAGCGGAGGAGGAGGAGGAGAGGAGGGTATTCACTGAACACCACCGATGTTTACCGACGTCCCTCGCCTTGGAAAGAGGTGTTGGCGCGAATTTGAGGCGGAGGGGAAGATGAGGGAATATCATTTGCTAGTGCCACTCGACCCAGAGGCTTGGGAATTCAAAGGCTCCATCTCCTCCACATGAGTGCCTGGAATGCTCCATTTCCTCCAACATGATCCCGCATTAAGGCCATCAAAATGAACAACAGTTACTGGGAGGCCATCCTCCTGGATCCCCGTACAAAACAAAAATCAGCACTTTCCTTCCACCCCCCCATCTATAGAGTAAATTGCAGGAAATGGAGACATTGCTGATATGATCAATCTGGAGACATCTGTATGCGTCTGCTTCACGTATCCCCAAATGTCAAGGCTGGAACAACTCAGCGACGTGACAGCATTATAGTGCCACGTAGGTTAGCGGCAGCAGCAAGGCAGGTGGAAGAAGCCTAATGGGTGACTTCTGGCAATCTTTATTACACCTCACCAACGCATGCAATGCAGGCACACATCCAACACACATAGATCAGCTAAGATCATGGAGCCAACAACCGACTATCTGCGTCTCAGACACCCGATGATTTTTTGCATTGTTTCCGGACCCAAAAGACTTCTGGGTATCCAAAATGGACGAATGGCCCGAGCTGGCTCGTCACGCCATAGAGGTGTTGTCCTCCCAGCAGCCAGCATCAAATCTGAGCGTACCTTCAGCACAGCTGGAGGGATTCATTACAGAGCAAACGCAATCCGGCTATCCACAGATAAATGTGGATCGTTTGACTTTCATCAAGATGAATCATGCATGGATCTCATGTGATGATGTTGTTGGCCCCAAGTGCGAGGTCACATATTAGTTGCCACAGTCCTACTTCACATTCCTTTTCAAACAGAAATGTCCTCATGAAAACTTTTTTTAAAATGATCATGTTCTTTAACTGCAATTTATCTCTTTTCCCAACAGTTTCATTCTTGCTGGTTTTGCTGTGGGAGACTGTAAAAAGACAGCAAGGTTTTCATGACAAACACCGTATTCCATTTACTCACTTTATCTTAAGAAGTTTTTCATCATTGTCATGGTTTTGAGGTCATGTGCTGTTGTGAGAGATACAGCAATAATCATGGTCCTTTTGAACAGAAAGTGACTTCTAAGTGCATTTCTCCCTCACAATTTTTAATATTGGCTGAGAAGGTCATACTTATAATTTTTGGGTCATGTAGCTTTGAGATACAGCAATAATCATGTCCTTTGTAACAGAAAATGTGGCCTTCTAAGTGCATTCTCCCCAACACACAATTTTTAACAGTGGTTTGAAGTTCTTGAGAAGTCAGTTTTTTTTATAATTTTTTTTGGGTCAATGCTGCTTTGGAATTGCAGCAATACAACAGTCCTATTATAAAAAAATGTGTTTCTAACAGACATTTGTTCTTCACAATTGACCAAAGTGGCTCAAGGGTCATGCATTTGAATTTTTGGGGGCAATTTTGCCGTGACAATGCAGCTATACCTCACAGTCTATTCTTAAAAAATGTTGTTTCTAACAACATTTGTTCTTTTCACAATTGACAAAGTGGCTCAACGGTCATGCTTTGAATTTTTGGGGGGGTCATTTTTGGCAGTGACATGCAGCTGATACTAACAGTCCTATTCTAAAAAACATGTTGTTCCTAACAGACATCTTGTTCTTCACAATTGTCAAGAGTGGTGGCCTTCAAGGGTGATGGTGCTGTCAGAAACAGAATAGGTAGACACTGTTAATGGACACTTAATTGCAAAAATGACTTGTTTCTGCAAGATCTTTAAACATAGCTACAATCCCTGTATTGAGACAACCAATTTAATAGAAAAAGGATAACAATGAAAAAAAAGAGAAACAAATACATGGTGGGATTCCATCCATTCTTAAAAATGTGTTTTCTAGAATTAAAGTACTAAAAAACTTGTCATGTACAAAATAGCTGTTAAAAAAATTCCTCATGAATTGTACAAGGAGGTACAGGAAAACTTGACCAGATGTAGGTTATTCAAAGGACATGGAGTATGGGAAGTCACGACAGAGAACAAAGTACAGAGACCATTTCCTCCAGCACGTTTGAGTAAAAAATGAGAAAAGAAAGCAAGATAAAGGGCACCTGGAGTAAATGGAGCATTAACCACCAGTATTCCAAGTGCAGCTCAAATGGTCCACACTCATACGGAGGGGCAAGCGCTAACCCAGGTATTCGACTGTGTAACAAGGAAGGCTGGAGTTTCTCACACTTCCGCTTCCGCACTCATGCTTCATAGCAGACAGTTATCAGTTGCTGCGTTAGTCAGGGCACTTTTAACCCTGCGTGTTAATAGATGACGGACGCCACCCTGGGCTTTCACCGCCACCCACGTAACTCCGGCCCCCCCCCCCCCTGGTCTGCTGTGGCACAGGACAGGTATAGTCAATGTCCAGTGTCCAAGTTCAACTAAATGGTGGTTGAAAGACTCCGTTTCCTTCCGGCAACTTTTTTAAATGGGGGGTCATGCAGGTTTGGGGCCATGCTGTGGACCGGCGGCCGGTGCCGGGTGTGAGCCTGACAGGTATAGGGTCAATGTCATCAACTGAACTAAAATGGTGTTTGAAAAGACTCCGTTTTTTTCCGCACTTTTTAAATGTGGGGTCCAAGCAGTTTTGGGTGCTCATGCTGTTGGCCCAGACAGGTATATTCAATGTCCAGTGAAACTAAAATGGTGTTTGAAAGAGCTCTTTTTTTCCGGCACGTTTTAAATGGGGGTCCATGCAGGTTTGGGGCTCATGTCATGTGGCCGGACAGGTATAGTCAATGACCATGGTGAAACTAAAAAGGTGGGTTGAAAAGCTCCTTTTTCCGGCACTTTTAAATGTGGTGGGTCATGCAGGTTTGGGGTCTCATGCTGTGGCCCAGGACAGGTATAGTCCAATGTCCCAGTGAAACTAAAATGGTGGTCTAAAGACTTCCTTTTTGCGGCACTTTTTAAATGTGGGGAGGGTCATGCCATGTTTGGGGCACATAGACTGCGTTCCCAGGACAGGGATATTCCAAATGTCCAGTTCAATAACATGATGTTCAAATCATACTGCCCTTCTGGCCCCCCCCCCCCCCCCCCCCCAACCCCCCCCCCCCCACAAAAAAAAAGGGGGGTATAACACTCTCCCCCCCCCCCCCCTTTTTAATTTGTGGTATCTCATGCAGGTTTAAGGGTCAGGCTGTGGTACAAGACAGGGATAGTAAATGGTCTTGTGAACTTTTTCTGTGACTTTTTTAACCTAAGTGTGTTGCCAAAGATGTAGCACATATCCATGTTGACTGTTGTGGATGTTAATTTCACAGCTTCTCCAGCCTTGTTTGGTGTAATAATGAAGGTGTTTGTTGCTCTCCCATGAGACTTTAATGGTCATCGCGCATAATCAGCTCACTATCGAAAAACCTTATCGATAGCGGCCGCTAACGACATCGATCGATCTCGATAGCCAACTGCAATCGCTCAACACAACCTAGGACCCTTCTTGCCTGGAGACAAAAACTTTTCCCTCTTCAGCTACTCACAATGCTTTACATAAACAGAACCTTCCTTTGATACAGAGAGGAAAGCGCCTGGTGTATGTCATCCTGCAAGGTCACATGATCTGCAATTCAAACAAATCGCACACGTCCCCTTGTGAGCGCAAAGAGCTGAAGAGCTGGATGCAGGAGGTATGAAATGAGATTATGGCAAAACCCTTTAAGATCCAGTATGATAAAAAGTGTGGAAAATCCCTAATTCAATAACCGGGTCTAAGCTGTAATACCGGGCTCGGCCTATAAACATGAGCGGCGCTGTTCTGTAAAATTCACGCCCAGTTTGACAATCACTTTCATCTTTCTTTATTTGCTAAATTGTAAAACAACAAATCAATTGTCCCCCCTCCTGCTGCCCCCACCTGGGTTTTCCACTCTATTTGGACGGCACAAGGGCTCACCATCAACTTTACACCAATAAGGTTTTTCATTTCATTTTAATTTTCTTGCAGAAACATGATTTTTTTATTGTTATTTTGATAAATTTGCCGAAATATGGATGTAATAAAACAAAACAAATACACGTAAACGGTGGAAAAACACAACCTGCATATTTTTAAGTTTAACCTATTGACTTCTTTGGGCCATAAATGAAAACATTACAAATTTCCCAGAGCGTTCGGCAAATTGAAAACTTCATCTGCATGAAAATGCGCATATAAAGCAGTGAAATATGAATAAAACCCTTTAAAGGGAACCTGTCACACGGAGCCGGCCATCAGACCTGCCGGCAGCCTCTTAGACTATGTTCACACGGCTTATTTTGGGACGGATTTCAGTATTGCGCGCCGTACTGTGCTCAAATTAAGGGCTGAAATCTGTCCCAGTCATTACGGTAATTACGGATTCCATCTCCTCTCCCCGTTCGCGAAATACGGCGAGTGGGGAGAAAGTGACATGCACATTATCCCGGCGGGATACGCGCCATGGATAATGGATGTCTATGGGGCCTGCGGGCTAGCGCCCCCGCCCCCACCTCCCGCCCGCCCCCGCTGCCGAGCACACGCCGTAGTTGCGGCGAAATCCATCCCGCAATTACGCCGTGAATAAGCCGTCTGAACATAGCCTTAGGGCCCGTCCTCATGGCAATGGTTTTCAGTTGGTTTTACAGACGTTTTTTTTTATTTGAAAATCGTCTGCAAATCGACTGTCAGCCTGTTACATTGATTTAAATAGAAAATCTGCACAGCAGTCCACACTGCATGGATTTTCTGCTGGACGTTTTTTTAACCACTGCCGGCGTAATGAAAAACTTAGAACATGTTCATTCTTTCTCCCGGTTTTTGGGCAGAGCATGTAAATGTGAAGGGGGACGGCTGAATCAATAAACCGCAGACAAAAGCCGTCCCCCTGTGTGACAAAAAAAGACCAAATACCGGTCGGAAAATCCGACGGGTATTTTGTCTGTGCCGTGTGAACACAGCCTTATAGAGCAGGGGAAGCTGAGTAGATTGATATATTGTTCTGTGGGGAAAGATTCAGCAGAACTTGTCATTTATTCATTTAATTTTCTGCTGAGTCTGAGTTAAGGAGTCCGGTGGGCGGTCTTACCAGTGATTGACAGCTATCGCTATATGCGCACTCATACATAGCATGCTGTTGATCACTATTAAGACCGCCCACTGGACTCCTTAACCCAGAAAAAGCTAAAGCTAAATGAATAAATTACAAGTTCTGCTGAATCTTTCCCCACAGAACAATATAGCAATCTACTCGGCTCCTCCTGCTCTATAACATGCTGCCCCCGGATCAGACAGAAGGGTCCACATCACATGTTCACTTAAATTATTGGGCGATATGAATGGGGTCATTTTCACTGTTCTGGTGACAATTGCGGCAAAAATGAGTGTTCCGGCTTTTTTTCACTATGTGTGGCGCCTCATTCAGGCAAATTTGGTGCACTGACCCCACACTTTGTAATCTGCCAAAAATGTGGGGGCATTCTGGGGGCGTCGCACCACATTCGTCATATTAGACACATATATGAATGCGGGTCAACAAATTTAGGCACATTACTGCTCGGACAGGGAGACCTATTCCAATGTGCTCTGCCTGAGCCTGAGGCGTCATAATGGAAATTGCAAAAAAATATCCCTTATTTCTCAATTTATACTAGTAAAATAAAATAAAGTAATTTCTGATAATTATCAAACTCTATAAAGTTAATATAAAATTATTTAATATCCCAAAACATTATCTCCTATAAAATGTAAACTAAAATGAATTTTAAATTAAATAATATAGATTAATTAAACCAATACAACATCTACTATAAATCTAGTTCTCAATCGTGTTTTTAAACGGAGTTAGCGTAGTTTTATCGGTGATTACAAACACATCACAAAGAAAAGCCATTAGAATAGCATGTCAGTGAATAGAAACTATGGTAGTGATCTTGCTTGGTGAACCACAGGTCCCAGCAATACCTGTGCTGCGCCAACTATTGCTATATGCCATAGAAAAGCTGACCCACTGACCTACAGTTTTCAGAACACAAATTAGCCAACTATGTAAAAGTCTAATAAAAAGTATCAAGTAAGAATTTAATTATAAGAAAAATAGAAATATAAAAATCTCCACAAAATTTTAGTATTAACATAATACATTTAAAATGAGAAAAGCCACTCAAGGAACTGTTTCAGCAGCCATTGTCGGATTCTGGCATTCATATTTACACGTTGGTGCATTACTAATGCACCAAAGTATCACACCGCACCAAACACATACGCTAGGCGCGCCTAAGCTTAGGCGGCATTTATGAGCGCACATTCACCACTTTCATATATTCAGGTGTATTAAACACTGAAAAAAGATGCAAAAAATGGTCTTGAAGCGCCAAGTTTCATACATGTCGCCCATAGCGTCAATGAAAAAGTACTTAGGTGCGACATGTATGAAACTTGGTGCCGACATGCCAGATCTAAAGCGATATAAAGGAGTGTAGAATGCGACAGCATGTGTGACATATATAAACGGGGCTGCACCATTAATTTGGGGCATATCTTGCACCAAAAAAAACTGTGGTAGCCCTGTTCTATAGATGTATGAACAGTCATACGCCAAAACTTGAGCCAGGCATGGCACTTCTGAATGCACCAAAGGTGTGCCCCAAAGATGTGCAGCGAAGCTATGAGACAAAGATATCCTGTGTTATGCAAGGCAGAGCACACGGTAGATTTATGAACCCACCCACTACAGGTTCATACATACTGTCCCATTCTACACTCCTCTATATCAATTTAAAACTGCCATGCTGGCCCCAAGTATCATACATGTCCCCCTATGTATGAACATGTTGCATGTAGGTTTATAAATAAGGCAAAACATAGCATATTTTTGGTGCATAGCATATCTTTGGTACATAGCATATCTCTCAAGAACAAATGTACCTAGTAGATCCCTACCAATAGTACCAAAACCTCTTGACCAGCATATATAGAAGACAATTTAAAGAGGAAAAATCGGTCCTAAAAAAATAACTTTTATTAAATATAATTTAAAATATCGTGATCTATCTCAAAGAACTCACAAAACACTGTGGGAGGCAAACAACAACCACATGGGTGGGACCAGAGTGATATACAAAACCTGGCCCTATAAACCTAACATACCCCTACCTAACTGAGAGAGATACAGGATGATCGCCCCGATAAGGGCGTTCCTGTCGCAGCATTACCCTAATTCAAAAACACCCTGTTATTCCTCATGGTCCCGTCCCAACATGTTTCAATCATCCATGACATCATCAGGGGACAGTCTGGAAAGATATAATTGGACCAAGTATCTGGGTATAGTAACAAATAAATGGCTGCAATAATGCGAGGCAAAAAATCAGATAGATCACGATATTTTAAATTATATTTAATAAAAGTTATTTTTTAGGACCGATTTTTCCTCTTTAAATTGTCTTCCATAGCATATCTCTGGTGCATAGCATAGCATATCTCTGGTGCATAGCATGTCTCTGGTGCATAGCATATCTTTGGTGCATAGCATATATTTGGCATATAGCATATCTTTGGTGCATAGCATATATTTGGCACATACCATATCTTTGGTGCATAGCATATCTTTCGCACGTACCATATCTTTGGTGCATAGCATATATTTGGCACATACCATATCTTTGGTGCATAGCATATCTCTGTTGCATAGCATATCTCTGGTGCATAGTATATTATTGGTACATAGCATAGAATATATTTGGTGCATATCATATCTTTGGTGCATAGCATAGCATATCTCTGGTGCATAGCATATCTCTGATGTACAGCATATCTCTGGTGCATAGCATATCTCTGGTGCTTAGCATATCTTTGATGTATAGCATATCTCTGATGCATAGCATATCTTTTGTGTATAGCATTGCATATCTTTTATGCATAGCATATGTTTTGTGTATACCATTGCATACCTTTGATGCATAGCATATCTTTGGTGCATTCAAAATTTCCATGCCTGGCACCAGATTTGGGTACAGCTGTTCACAAATCTATAGAACAGGGCTACAAAACTTTTTTGCCACAAGATAGGCCAAAAATATGGCACAGCCATTTTTCATTCATGTCGCCGTTAGGATCTAGTATACAAAAGTGTTTTAAAAAGCCCAAATTCAATAAATGGGTGTAAGCTGCAATACCAGGATCAGCCTCTAAACATGAGCGGGGCTGTACTAAAAAAATCCAAACCCAATTTGACAACTGCTCTCCCCTTTCTTTATCTGCTAAACTGTAAAACAACAAATCAATCGTGCCCCCTCCTGCAGCTCCCACCTGGGTTTTCCTCTCTATTTGGACGGAGTCTATTCCATATTAATCTGACGGCACAAGCGCTCACCATCAACTTTACGCCAATAAGATCTGACAGCGGTGTTTAACTTTTCCGTATTCATAAGTTCTCCTATTAATAACGGTAACAACCCCGGCTTTTGACACTGGAAGATCAGTTTTCACTTGGCGAGATCAATGGGAACTATTAAAATTATTATTTTTTAACCCAACCTTGGCCCTTAGCAGGTTTATCCGAAGGAGGGAAAGCTATTGAGATCCGAGGGCGGCTGTGCTTCTTTCCGTAGGAAGAGCCGAAAATTTTAATTTTTATTTAACAACTTGGAAAAATCAATTATGTTAACGATTTAAACACAGAAGCGAATGATATTTGTTGGAAAACGACTAAAATATGCAGAGAGCGCGGCGGAGAATTGTAATGAAGGCATACCAATAGACTTTCAATCTTCACATGTAGCCCCCGTCTCTGGGTTCCAAATTCTCAGCCTCAAGCAGGGGAATTGGCACAAACAAACCAGTCTCCCCTTAGGACGCATGACTAATTAGACTCTGCAGGAGACTAAACGAAAGACCCCGGGCCACGTAAACTGGACTCTGACAGCAAAAAGCGAAAAATCTGCAACATTAAAAACAACGGTTTGAAGAACAGAGCATATGGGAGAAGAATTTTTAAGTGTATTTCGCTTCCAGATCACAAGATCGAATAAGAGAACACTTACTAAATATTAAATAAGAAAGAGAAATAAACCCGCGGATGGAAATTTCGCGGCCGCTTTATGAGGCGCCTTCAATTTTTAATCTGTGTTTGCCAAGCAGTAATCTCTAGCATTGGCTTTTGCACTGACTTTCTCTTTTGAACTTTGATGAACTTTATTATCTTGTCGTTATAAAAAGTTTATATTAGTAGAGTTACAGTGGAATTCTCCCCCCGCCGTGGGTGACGGCTAGAGGCAAAAGTAAGCCACCGGGGGCAATTTTATTCTAAGCCGCTTCAAATTTACATAGGAGCATGACGGGAGACTCCTGGGCACAAGGCAACATCTGAGCTTCATTCACTTTTAATTCCCAACATTTAATGATGCTTTCCACACATATACAGGATACCTATGTGGAATTCACGTAGACATCAGACTCTAGAGAATGTATCGAAGGGAGGGGGGATGAGGGAAAAATCAAACAAGCTCCTTCCTTACGTACCCTGTTTTTCCCAAAAAATAAGCCCTAGCATGATTTTTCTAAATTTTTGGAGTAAGCTTAAAATATAAGTTCTACTCCAAAAATAGGGGAGGTCAGGCATGACATTTTAATTTGTGATTTCATACCTCTTTCTACTGTGTTACCCGCTGCAGAGGGTTTCACAAGGAAACCTGATATTCCTTTTTGGAGTTAGCAAATCACTGTATATATAAGGCTCCCCTGTTAATAGGTGGTGTTCCACCAGACTTGATAATAGAAAAGGAGCTATTTATTCCCAATTTTAAAGGGACAAATTGATAGGTTAGAAATCAGGTTTTTAAATAGTGTGTAGAGAGGTTAAGTGTTGTACATAATAAAAGTTAAGTTTTGGAGCTTTATGGATTGAGAACCGATAGAGTTTAAGTTTGCCTATGGAAAAATAGTAAATATTGTCTACTCCAAGAATAAGCCCTAGTTATGGCATGTCCCCACGGCAGGTTTTTCAGCCGGTTTTACAGACGGTTTTTGGTTTTGAAAGCCGTCTGTAAATCGGCTGTCAAACTTTATCATGGACTTTAAAGGGGTTTTGCCACAAAGTAAAATTGACGTGGGAAGTTTGCAAATTATATAATAAACATTTTCTCAATTCATTATTATTAAAAATTCTGCACCATTTTTGTTTTAGATGCTCCTTTAGTGATCTATTGTTTACAGCTAATCTCCAGGGGATAAGACCAGGGCTGAGAGTTCCTCAGTCCTGGTAGCACATGCTCAGACATCACCTCTATTCTCAGGCAGCTACTGAGTGTTCAAACCCCAGGTGCTGTCATTCTACTCCCGTCCTCTGTACTCTTTAGTAATTGGTCAAAAAGTGAAAATAAATAAAAAAGAAACCTCAATGAGATGTGTGCATTGATAAAGAGTAAAAAAAAAAAACACAGGTTTGGTTCCTGCAGGGATTTGAACCTATGACCCTTGTGCCTGGGGGCAAAAACTTTACCTCTGAGCTACTCACAATGCTTTACATAAACAGACCTTTCTTTGACTAGAGAGAGGAAAGACCTGGTGATATCATCCTGCTGGGTCACATGATATGTAATTCAAACAAATCACACACGCCTCCTTCTGAGCACAGAGCTGAAGAGCTGGATGCAGGAGGGATGAGATGACATCGTGGCAAAACCCCTTTAATGGAAATTTCGACAGCAGTCCAAAAATCATTGAACATGTTCATTCTTCCGACTGGTTTTTGGGCGGACAATGAACATGTCAATGCGAAGGGGGAGGGCTTTTCTCCGCAAACAGAGGAGAAAAACTGCCACCTACGGCTGTGTGCACGGCCACAAAACAGAGCAAATACCGGTCGGATAATCCAACAGGTATTTTCTCTCATCCGTGGGGTCATGCCCTTACAGTTCATTAAAAAATTGTTCAGGCATCTATACATGTGAAAAGGTAAATGGAATACAGCAGGACAGATACAGTAGACTCCTCATGAAGGAAAGCAGGCCCCCTCAAAGGAATTGCTCCTCCAATAGAAAGCAGATCCTTCCCCAAAAGAGTTGCGCTCAAAAGACCCCACAACAATAAGGGTTTGTTAGTACTGGGCTCCCAGTAGAGCAATGGACCTGACAGTGAAAGAAGTGACCCAGATCTGTATGTATGAGTCCATCCACCATTGGCACTTGCCAACTCTCATGGCTTTGGTTATCAGTGGGTCTGGTGAGTGTGATTCTTCTTTTGGGGGTGCGTCCTTTTCTCGTTGAATAGACATCCACCATTTACTGCAGTACAGTACCATATGTATCGCTAAACAGAGGAATAAGAAAATAAGACATCCCCTGAAAACAAGCCCTAATCCATCTTTTGGAGCAAAAAATAAGACCCTGTCTTATTTTCAGAAAAACACTGTCGTTACATAGTTAATAGGGTTGATAAAAGACAATGCCCATCAAGTTCAACCAAGGGTGGGGAATGATGTGGATGAAGGGAGAAGGAATTTTTCAGCTTCGTTTCCCCCCCCGACTGATGCAGACTTTGGAAACCAAAAGGAATATTTCATTGCTGAACCCAAAATTGCCATCAGAGTGAATCTAAACCTTTTCGATGGCTGCATAAGTATTACTACTAAAGAGGTTTTGCCATAAAGTAAAATTGATGTGGGAATTAAATAACAAACATTTATTAAATATCCTGTCCCATTTTTGTTTTAGCTGCTCCCTTAGTGATCCATAGTGCCCAGCTCATCCAGTGTTGGACTGAGGTGCCTAGGGCCCACAGGTAGAGTTGATTCTAGGGGGCCACCAGTTGAGCTGTTTCTGGGCCCAACGGTGGAGGTTACTTTAAGGGTCCAGCCTATAACTACTGTAAAGGACTGTACCTGCCCCCTATGCTCTGCCTCTTGCTTTCTGCCTTTCTTTCTATGATTTTCTGCCTCTTCCAAGAATGTATACGCAGTTAAAAAACAACTCCCGGCCTGCCATGGTCAGAGGCCCATCGGAGGTTCCCCCTATTCCCCTGTGGGCCAGTCCAAGCCTGAGCTCATCTTTTGGGGATACGATCAGTGAGTCCTGGCTGCACATGCTCATCCACCAACTCCCCTTTAAGGCAGCTGCTATCAGTTACTTGTACACTGAGTAAGATATTGGAGGTCCGAGGCTTCCTTAAAATATCAGCTGTGATCAAGAGTCCAACATGGGCTCGAAACGCGTAAGCTAGTGGTGGGACCTGTTACATAACTATGTATCACTTAGCTGCCACACTGTTACATTTTTACTCTTTTTGATACAATAAATATTGAGTATTATCAGATATTGATATACCAGTGCAATAGGCTCCAGCAGGGTTAGCAAGAAATGTTTATTATATTGTTGTCTTACTATCAGTTTCTTCCCTGCTTAGTAACCACACACTCTCACTGCTGAGTGATTGTTCTACCCCAGGTGCTGTCATTCTACTCCCACCCTCTGTACTCCTTAGTAATCACACACACTCACTGCTGAGTGAGTGTTCAACCCCAGGTGCTGTCATTCTACTCCTGTCCTCTGTACTCCTTAGTAACCACACACACTCACTGCTGAGCGAGTGTTCAATTCTAGGTGCTGTCATTCTACTCCCACCCTCTGTACTCTTTAGTAACCACACACACTCACTGCTGAGCAAGTGTTCAACCCCAGGTGCTGTCATTCTACTCCTTTCCTCTGTACTCCTTAGTAACCACACACACTCACTGCTGAGTGAGTGTTCAACCCCAGGTGCTGTCATTCTGCTCCTGTCCTCTGTATTTCTGTGCAAATAAATAAAAAGAAACCTCAATTAGGTATGTTCATTAACTTAAAAAAAACACACACATTTTACTCCTGCAGGGATTTAAACCTAGGACCCTTACGTTGGAAGGCAGAAGTGGTAACCACTCAGCTACATCGTACATACCCACAGCTCCTCACATAAACAGACTTTTTTGACTAGAATGAGAACTGTGGAGAAAGGCATGGAGATGTCAGCCTGCTGGGTCACTTGATATGGAGTTCAAACAAATCACACATGTCTCCCTTTGAGCACACAGAGCTAAATCGGGAATGAAATGCCTTCATGGCAAAACTCGTTTAACATTATTTAGTTGTAAGTAGTTATCTAAACCTTTCTTGAAGCCCTCACCTGCTGGGGCTAGCAACTTAGGCAACTATTTCATAGATTCAGGTTGACATGTATGAATGGGGCTGTGACTTTTTTTCAGATATTTCATGCAAAAAAAAATGTTATAGCCCTTTTCTATAGATGTATGAGCAGAAGTACGCCAAAACATGCACCAGGCACTTTTGAATGTGCCAAAGATATGCTATACGCCAAAGATATGCACCAAAGAAACGCTATACTATGCAAGGTATAGCACATGCCAGATTTTTGAACCCACATACGACAGGTTCATACATACTGTTACATTCTACACTCCTAAATTGATTCAGTTCTCATGTTAAAGAAGGCTTTTCTTCTATGGATATTGAATCTTTTTTTCCCTAGATGGAGGAAACATCTCCTTTGTCTTTTGAGGGGGTTTCATATTAAATAGCTTCTCCCTATTCTTTTTGTAGGGTCAATTTATATACTGTGGCAGAGCGACCTTAGGTGGTCACATATTTCTGCCAGTAGGGGAAGTACAGCAGGTATCCTGCTACAATGTGCCACCGAGGACCTGGTCTCGGTGGGGGAAGCCAGCTATTTGGTGTCAGTAGACATATGTTGCTGACACATGTATCTATCATGGCCGCTATGCAGTTATTATGGGCTGTTTTTTGCCAGGGCGGTCATAGCATTGGGTGGGAGACCGTCCCCGCATTCCAGGTCAGGCTTTTTGAACGTCCCTGGAGGCCTATAAAAAGTCTGGTACTGCAGAGGTTCAGTGGGCGTGGTCTGCTAGCTGGCAGTGCAGCAGAGTAGCTAGAGAGAGAGGCTCTTGCCCCCCCAAAGGCTTGAGAAGAGCCGGAACCAGTGAGGACTGGTAAGAGTTACGTGTTTGTGGTGCATCAGCGATAGGCCGTGACCACATGTTAAAGAGGGACATTTTATGTTCAGTTAGTGGCTAGACGGCCTGAGGTTTTTGTTCTGTTATGTTTCTGTACGCTGTTTTCCCGTGCCTTAATAAAGCTGGCTGAGGCCAGGTGTAAACTGGAGTCCTGCAGTTGGAGTGCCATCCGTTTAACCAAAGCGGCGATCCATGAGCTAAATTACCCCCAGGATGGCCCAGCAGGG
The DNA here is from genome assembly GCA_025379985.1 of Phyllomedusa bahiana. NCBI lineage: Eukaryota > Metazoa > Chordata > Amphibia > Anura > Hylidae > Phyllomedusa > Phyllomedusa bahiana. The sequence continues at coordinate 36,927 of JAODAL010020448.1, forward strand.
CGTCCGAACGCGAGTGGGGCATTACAATACTTATATACATTAATCATGTCCCCCTGTAGCCGTCTTTTCTCAAGACTAAATAAGTTCAATTCTTTTAACCTTTCCTCATAACTAAGATGCTCCATTCCCCTTACTAGTTTGGTTGCTCGTCTTTGCACTAAGATGCTCCATTCCCCTTTTACGTTTGGTTGCTCGTCTTTGCACTTTCTCTAGCTCCATTACATCTCTTCTATGAACTGGAGCCCAGAACTGAACATCATATCCCAGAAGCCGGTTCATGATGCCTCTACATCTCTCCAACCACATCTTCATCTCCTGTTGAAGAGAAGGATGGTCCTTGGTTGGTTCTTTGGTTTCTATGTGGTTGTTGTGTAGATGTGGGAGACTTGTGTAGATTCAAACCAACATGTGTAAGAAGATGAAGGTATGCTTATTCTCTGTTGTCCTCTGTGGTACTTACTGTATGTTTGTGACCGCACTTCAGGATATTGTCCCTTTGGCTTCTTCGACCAGAACGTTGTTCTGTTACTAACAACTATTTACTTTATCCTTTTCCCAAGTTTCTGACATATGTTCTCTTTTTACTTTAGACCAGCAATGTCAAACTTATTTTCACCAAGAGCCACATTATTATGTTTGAACTCAAAGAGCCATTCGAGGGAGGCTCTGGTACCTGGGTAGGACTGTTAGAGCTGTGTTGCCACCAGTGAGTTTGCTGAACAGAGTGGTTTTTAAGATTCAGCCTTGTGTTCGACACCAATGTTCTAGAGTTTCCACTCCTTATGGCTCTGATGTCTAATCATATCTTCCACTCAGACTCTCAGATTTCCATACAGTAATATACTTATCTTGCTTTCCTCCCACTTTGCATATTTCTGCCCAATTCTACAGCTTCGGTCATTCCAATGATACTGATGGGGATGCTGGAGAGTGCACACCTCTTAAGTTTGTTTTAGGACTTGGACACCTATAAATTTGATGAATCTGTTTGATTTGCCAATCCAGAGTCCTAGTCAGCAGACTAATTAGAAGTGCTTTTTGGAAAGTGTTCTACATTTGTTGGACCTGGCATCTATTTCTCTACTCCATTCGCTTAACCCTCACTTATTTTTGTTTTTTGTTTTTCCTGCTGTCTTCTGTTTTGACCCAGCTTTCATTTGGTGATTCTCCTAAAATCCAGTCACCAGATGATGACTACTCTCAGGGCCAGGATGCCAAGTAGGCAGTGGTAGGCAACCGTCTAGAGAGCCACCTGATGCCAGACAGGAAGAGGTGCAAGGAGATATAGGACTGGCTGAATTTTCCATGGAGGAGAGCAGTAAATGCTTGATTTGCCTAGGACACCAACATATCTTGCCCTAGCCCTGAATACTGTGCAGATGCAGCTTAGGGATTCCAAATGTCGAAGGCTTGATCCATGTACAGAGGGTAAAGAGTAAAAATTTGTGAGCTTCTTGGACTCTGCTGATCAGAGTAGACATCTCTTTTTAAGCTCAACATTAAAGGGGTACTCTCGTTTCATCTTTTTGTAGCCGTTTATACTGGTTACTAAGCAGAGCTTGTGAAATGGAGGAGCCAGTTTCTCCTCCCAGCAGGGAGTATCTTCTCTCTCTGCAGACAGGACGCAAAGTGTGCATGTGAGAATTCATTCTGTGTGAGCCGAGGGAAGGGAAAGGTTCTCAGCTGTAACTTGATAGTGTATATCTACATTTCTTGCTCTCTCTACATACTTTGTAATTAAAATGGGCATTTGACATTCAGGAATCTGCAGAACAAAACTATACGCTTATCTGTTTGTGTTTACATGGGACTGCACATGATATCTCTCTCTGCTGCAGGACCTCTGATCGCTGTCAGTGACAAACCCCGCATACATCCGTCGCACCTACCACTGCTTGCGGTCAGTGACAAATCCTGCACGTATACGTCGCACCTACCACTGCTTGCTGTCAGTAACAAACGCCACATGCATACGTCGCACCTAACACTGCTTACTGTTAGTTACAAACCCTGCATGCATACATTGCACTTACCACTGCTTACTGTCAGTTACAAACCCCGCATGCATACATTGCACCTACCACTGCTTGCTGTCAGTAACAAACGACACATGCATACGTCGCACCTAACACTGCTTGCTGTCATTGAAAAACCCCACATGCATACGTTGCACCTACCACTGCTTACTGTCAGTTACAAACCCCGCATGCATACATTGCACCTACCACTGCTTACTGTCAGTGACAAACCCTGCACGCATACGTCGCACCTACCATATGTTTCTCTCTCATCCATGCACACGCCCCCTGTGCGCTCCCGTCCGCGACCTGTTTCCTGCATCTTACTCAGACGCACGTTCACAATTACGACCGGGGGTGGGACCTGGGCGTATCCTGAATTTAGCTCTCATTTTGTTCCCAAGCACTAAACAAACAGCTCCTTCTCCTTAACCACAGCACTTTGCTTATGGTATCTAAGGACGGACATGCTTAGATTTTTGGTCCCCTCCTTTTGAACCATCATCTTTGTAGCGAGAAAACCCCTTTAACTACAACACCAATATATTCCTTACATGTACCAAATTGTATCAAACAGTACTCAATGTTCATGTTTCCCAGGCATTATTTGTTACCTTCTATTTGCTCATAAAGTAGAGACTGTGTTGTATTGTTAGTTAAGGACCAAATCTGAACCCATGTATAGACGTAGTATAAAGGTTCATGAGTCCATACTTCTATGAATGTAAAGATTCACAACAACTACAACGGCTTATCACCCCAGACAAGTCCATAACTAGCTTTTACTCATTCTCTAGAATTGCCATCACCACAGCTCCCGTCTGGGACCTTTTCATTTATGCTTATTTTTTATTTCATATAGTCTTATTTACTGCTACGTGTGAAGAAAGACGAGAGGCCGTAGTAGATTCCATGCTGTAAAGCAACAGATTGATGCTATTTAATTACAGAATCCGCAGTGGATTTGCCTTTGGATAAGCTGCACAGTCTGCACATGGCCTTGAACGAGGCGCAAGGGGGGTTTCTATAGCTGGCCAATTATAGCAGCAGCAGTCATATCAGCTGCTATAGAACCTGAAGTTGTAGGGCCTGCACAAGTTCAAGACCATTGTACCTCTTTGTAGGGAATAGCTTGTGTTGCTCAAATAGCTTTTTGTTCGGTTTAAGAGCAGTTCTGCCAAAATTGTCAAAATTATCATGATATTCAGGTTCTGGGCATCACAGACCTAATTAAAGTCTTTGTAGGAGTCTTTCTTGATGTGTTTCCTGGTGTCTAGGAAGCACATACAGCAGCCAAATGTTTCCAAATTGAATAAAAACACCATCACACATCTGGGCCACATCTGTTTAGGGTTAGGATTAGTCCAACACTAGGGTTAGGGTTATGGTAAATAATCAACCCTAATCCTAACTCCAACTCTAACCCAAAAGAACATTTGGCCTAACCCTGGGGAACCACAAGTTTATGGTTAAAGTTAGTAATAGTCCAACCCAAACCTAATCCTGAAGTTCTCAAGATGTTGCCCACATGTCCCCCAGATGTTCTCTTGGTTTAGGGCCGACCCTAAGGTTGTTGTTTTTTTGGTTTTTTTGCAGATTTTCACCACTAATTGAAGTCTGGCAAACCTGAATCTGAAGCCTGAGTTGAAGTTGACTCTGAAGTGCAACACTAGTAATGATAAGTTATTGTTTTTCTGCTTTCTAGGACAACTTTGTCAGTTGGGATGCTATTATCCATGCCTTTAATACATGGCTTCTATGCTGTTTCAGTTTTCCCTCCTTTGGTGGTAAGGGCTTGTTCGATTATTGTGAAGTATTCATCTTAATTCTAGTTACATTTTTGTCCCATTAGGACAACATTTTTCATGTACTCATTTAGGCTATAATGACATTAATAACAAGGTTCGTCAACTCAAATTAGCAATCTATAATCTAGATTTGGTAGCCACTGTAAAGAGCCGTTCCATTCTTGTTGCACCCAACATAATCATTGAATTGAATGCAATAAAACAGGAACTGTTTGTTGAAGAAGTTCTCGTTTCTACTGTAGATCTAGGAATGATACCTTGAGGACCTATGATGTTTTTATGGCCCAATAGGACATATGGAAAATGTTGATTGTCCTAATGGGCTACCCCTTTAAGAATAATGGTGCTAATATATTAATACTACAATAGCAACATGGTAGCTATAACAATAAGAATCATAATAATAGCATAGTAGTAATAACAATGATCGTGCATATCCTTGGCAAGAGCCTTAACAATCCTTAGACTTAACCACACAGGAATGGAGCAACTAGTGAAAACAAACGTGTGATGCTTAATTGCTAATTTTATTAGTAGTAATTCACAATGGTTGCAGACAATGCAAATCCTAAATAAAAGATGCAAGTAGCTGGAAATGGCAACGTACTTCAAATCCCCAGAGTGGAAAGTAAATGAATAATATGCAAATTATTAATTTGTACTCTGATTACATTATCACAATAACACTATGAAATCAGTCGATAATGAGCCCTTTCTTATTGTTTATGTGTTTCACAAAGCTGTAATACATTGCCTTCCCAACCGCTCATTGCCTTTTCTTTGAATAACGATGTTTAAAACTAGAAATAATAAAAAAGGTAAAATAGTGCTATCAATAGGAAAACAAACTCTCAAGCTTCGTAGTTTAGTCATGTAAATTGCTGGGGAATGTACCTTGAAGCTGTTGCTGCCACCTCTTTGCCTCTGAATGTCTTAAACTGTCCAAACAAGAAAGATTAATATTGGCCAAAGTCATCGATTTCTCCAGAACCGACCAACCATCTCATGTGTATGGAGACCTCTCAACTCTTTCCCCAACTGTAGGTGTGGTGGAAGAGAAATATTGGGCAGTTAAATTTCTGCAGAATTGGCCAATCATCTGATGTGAATGGAGACCTCCTAATTCTCTTCCAGCAGGAGATCTCAGGGAAGTGACAAATCAGTAGTTGGATTTCTGCAGAACTGGCCAACTATCTAATGTGTATGGAGACCTCCCCAATTCTCTTCCAGCAGGAAACATTGTGGAACAGAAAAATCGAACAGTTGGATTTCAACATGAACCAGCCAACCTTCTTATGTACTATATATTGAGACTTCCCAACTCTCCCCCAGCAGGAGGTATAGTCAAAAAGAACAATCAGGGTGATGGATATCGGCATGAAGTGGCCAGCCATCTAATGTACATGGAGACCTCTTAATTGTCTTGCAGCAGAAGATGTCAGGGAAGTGAAAGATCAGTAGTTGGATTTCAGCATGAGCCGGCCAACATTCTAATGTGTATGAAAACGTCTTAATTCTTTCCTAGCTGTAAATGTGGTGTCAGAGAAGTATGGGGCAGTTAGATTTCAGCAGAACTGACCGACCATCTAATGTGTACAGAGACCTCCCAACTCTTTTCCAGCAAGAAATGTGGTGGAAGAAAAGAATCGGGTAGTTGAATTTCTGCAGAACTGTCCAACCATCTAATGTGTAGGGAGACCTACCAACTCTCTCCCAGCAGGAAAATTTGTGGAAGAAAAGAATCAGAAAGTTGGATTTCAGCATGAACAAGCCCACCATCTAATGTGTATGGAGACTTCCCAACTCCCAGCAGATGCGGTCAAAGAGAATGAGCAGGCCATTGGATTTTAAACATAAACTGGCCAACCATCTAATGTGTATGGAGACCTCCTAACTCTGTCCCAACTGGAGATATTGTAGAAGAAAAGAATCAGAAAGTTGAATTTCAGCATGAATAAACCCACCATCTAATGTGTATTGAGACTTCCCAACTCACTCCCAACAGATGTGGTCAAAGAGAATGATCAGGCCATTGGATTTTAAACATAAACTGGCCAACCATCTAATGTGTATGGAGACCTCCTAACTCTCTCCCAACTGGATATGTAGTGGAAGAGAATAATTAGAAAGTTGGATTTTAGCACGAACTGTCCAACCATCTAATGTGTACAGAGACCTTCCAACTCTCTCCCAGCAGATGTTGTGGAAGCAAAGAATTGAGTAGTTAGATTTTATCATGGCTTATTCTTTTTTCTAAAGAGAGATAAGCTGCCACCAGTGGAGGTTGGCTGTGGCTTAGCCCACTTTCCCCATTCAGAACAAGCGAGTGCATGTCTGGGAGAGTCAGGTGAGGTACATAGCTGTCCAGGGAATGAACGTGCATCCAACATCTATTGAATGTGTATGGTCAGCCTTACTTTCAGGTAGCGCTCCCTTCTACTGTAGACAAAACCAAATGTTGATGTTTTTCCCAGGATGTAGGCTCAGTTAGAAGAGTGGGCATCTTCTAGAAAGCAGCACTGGCCATTTTACCTATGCCTATTGGTGTAACGATAGCCAAAGCAGCTGCTATGGGTCCTTTATATTTAGAGGGAACACCCTGGTATAAGAACATTATACTTTTTGCAGTAAACAAGCTGGTGGCTTTCCGTTCCTTAGCACTACTATGTGGGTTTTCTGATATACAGCATTATTATTTATACCTTTCATTATTGCTAATTATGTAGCAGTTTGAATTCTTTGTCGTTAGATGTTGGGGCCAATTTCAATTTGCTAAGGGTCCCTATTAATGCTAGTGTCTAAAGTGATTTCCAAGCCATAGCTCTTCAGATTCTAATATGGAAGTTGTAGCCATCATGACATGCTGACAGTTTTAGTTGAAGACCATGGATTTAAAGTATTAGAGCCCACCAAAAGGTTTCTGGCAGCCGCAGTGTCCCTCAAAGTGTTAGGGCTTGTACAAACCCTGTTCCTCAAATAGCTGATACTGCCCAGTTTGGGGGTGGTTGGGGACGTTCCTGGGAGTTTCAGGGTTGTCCAGGAGGATTTATAAGCAGTCTTTTGGTGTCAGACCTAGACCTAAATTTAGTCCTAATCCTGACTGTAGTTGTAATCCTAACCCTAAATTGGGATAAGGCTTTTTTAACTGGTCTTTAGGGCTTAGCTAACCAGTGCCTGTTATCCCGATCTTGTGGGGTTCAGTCTCTGACATCCATTTTCATCTCATTTTTGGTCCACCTCACATTAGGGTACCCTAAGGTAACATTTGACTGGAAGCAGCGTTGAATGTGATGTTGGACAGGAAGTTACGTCAAAGCACAAGCATCACGAGACTGGAGGCAACAGGGACTACTAAATTAAAGGGATTATACAATGAGGTAAAAACCCCTGCACTGGTCACTCACAGCCACAAGCCTCGAACTTCGAGCCGGCCATTTATGCGAATGAGGAAGGTGGTGCTTGTGGTCGCCCTCTTCATTTACTTCTATGGGAGCTTCTTATAATAGCCAAGTGCACATTCTTGACTCTGTTCCGAAGCTCCCATAGAAGGGAATGGGGAGGTCAGCCTCAAGCATCGCCCTCCTAATCCACATGCATGGCCAGCTTGCTGTGAACGGTCAGTGCAGGTGGTTTTGCCTCATGGTAAAAACATCTTTAAGTCCTGACAGATCCATAACTCTGACCCCAGGTCGGCAATTTGAACTAAAAGTTGATGGCAGCCAACCTAAAGCACTCAGTTTTGATCCAAGTTTGAAGTGGATCATTAGTTGAAGGTATATTCTGAGAAAATTCACTGGTTTGTACCTCTGCATCCATTGGCCCATATGCACCTAGCAGAAGCCAAAAATGTGTCCATTTGGTATATACTTGGTTGGTATTCATTGGCATAACTCTTTCCACTCTAGAAAACATAGTCTACATTACTTCCCTATTCAAATGGACACATCGGAAATGTGAATAGTAAGCAGTAAACATTTTTTTTTTTAAATGGGAGCCTACGGGCAAAGTATTTCACCGAGATACATCACAGCCGTCCATCATATGAATATACAGGGAGATCTTCCGGAAGGTTAACTCTGCTGAAGGACAACTCTGATGCTCTGATGTAGGCTTAAACAGGTCTATGAAAGGTTATGTTTTAAGTAATAGGGAGAAATAGGAATAACCTCTTTCGGAATCAAGTTATATTCGCCAGATGTCCTAGATTTCCTCTTATTTCAGCGAATGTTGTTGAAGTCATGTTGTTGACAGCGTTCGCTTAAATGATATATCTTCCATTTTGATCTATTACATTACAAATACTAATAACCACTACTGAGCTCCTAGTGGCTCGTAGACCTCTTTGTATTTTTGGAGTGGTTAGATTGTATTACAAAGGAGAACTGAGCATGGGCTCTGGGCGTTTTTGTGCCTAATGTCTCTCGAGAGCACAAGTCATCGCTACGTGTTCTTTCCACACGGAAGATCATTTGTGAGGGCTATTAGGACCCTTTAGGTTTGGAAATGTAAATGTAATAACCATATAATTGGCATAATTGCTGTAATAGTAGAGCATGTAATATGACTAGTAATGGTAATATAAGCCAAAGAATAGCAGGTCAATAATAAATTGAAAATTTGTTACATACTATCAAAAAGGCTCATGGGAAATGAGTTAGGACTCACAGTACCATAGATTGGGAGACTATACAGATGCAAAAATACCCGTAAGACAGCCGCTCGCACACCTTCCATGCATGAGGGGGGCGGCTGCTGGTATTCTATTTGCATCTACTTGTATCTGTGTGAATAGATGTCAATTTAAGTTGCAGTTTTCTGTCCACCTAGTGGAGAGATGTATGGGCTACCACCAATTAACTGCACCTGGGAATTTTTCTTAAATAGCATGGGGGTTTGTGCTGCCTCTGTGCTATGTTCAGTCTCATTTCAGCTTCCTAGCTGTGAGTATGGCCGTGTTTCGTTTTTTTTTTTTTTGAGTAATTAATTCCCCTTTTTCCTGTATATTGTGAGTTTAAGGGAGTGTAGGGACCTGCAATAGATGAGGAGCTGTGAAGAGGCTTGCAGGCTTACAATATAGTGGCCACTAGAGATGGCCGAATTTCTCAAAAATTCGGTTCGGTCACTTCGCCGAATTTTCCGACAAAATTCGTTTCGGTCCGAATTACTTTGGCACGAATCACGTTAAAAAAACAGCTATTTCCAGGCTGCCCAGAGCCTGCAGGGTGCTGTAGAACGTTGTGCCATGCTTAAATATGCAGAGGGCGCTTGGTTTGGTCTTCATACAATGTTGTGTTTTAGTATGACACGCACATGACTACCGCCGCTCTTAGAATCGCTTCACTATAAAATTCCCTGGGCACTTAAGAGGGCAAAACTGACCAAAAAACTCAAGCGGGAATGTAGCCTGATAAAGTCATGCTAGCGAAAGCTGGAAAAAAAACAAGCTGAGAGCTCAGGTGGCAACATTAGTGATAGAGTGTGGAGGTGACGGCGGCAGCCACAGCAGCATGAGGTCAGGCAGTGGCACAATGACATTCTGGAGGCGGCAAAACATATTATGCCACAGAGGGGCACCAATGATACAGTGTGGAGTTCACGGCGCAGCAGTATGAAGTCAGACAGTGGCACAATGACATTCTGGAGGTGGCAAAAACAGTTTAGGGACACAGAGTGGCACAATCACACAGTGTGGGGTCACGGCGGCAACAGTATGAGGTTGAGTCAGGCAGTGGCACAATGACATTATGGAAGCGGCAAAAACAGTATTCTGGCCAGAGTGGCACAATCACACAGTGTGGAGGTCACGGCGGCAGCAGTATGAGGTCAGACTCCGGCACTATGACATTCTGGTGTCGGATATACAGTATTAGGGCACAGAGTGGCACAATCACACAGTGTGGAGGTCACGGCGGCAGCAGTATGAGGTCAGGCAGTGGCACAATGACAATATGGAGGCGGCAAAACAGTATTAGGCCACAGAGTGGCACAATGATACAGTGTGGAGGTCACGGCGGCAGCAGTATGAGGTCAGACAGTGGCACAATGACATTCTGGAGGCGGCAAAACAGTATTAGGCCACAGAGTGGCACAATGATACAGTGTGGAGGTCACGGCGGCAGCAGTATGAGGTCAGACAGTGGCACATGACTTATGGAGGCGTCAAAACAGTTTTAGGCCACAGAGTGGCCAATGATACGTGTGGAGGTCACGGGCGGCAGCAGTATGTGGGTCAGACAGTGGCACAATTGACTTTATGGAGGCGGTAAAAACAGTATTAGGGCACAGGTGGCACATTCACTCAAGTGTGCGAGGTCACGCGGCAGCAGTATGAGGTCAGACAGTGGCACAATGGCATTTGGAGGGGCAAAAAACAGTATTAGGCCACAGAGTGGCACATGAACAAGTGATGGAGGGTCACGGCGGCAGCAGTATGAGGTCAAGACAGTGCACAATGGCATTTGGAGGTGGCAAAAACAGTTTAGGCCACAGAGTGGCCAATGATTACAGTGTGGAGGTCACGGCGGCAGCAGTATGCGGTCAGCCAGTGGCACAATGACCACGTCGGGAGGTGGCAAAAACAGGAGTAGGCCACAGTGTGGAGGGCACGGCAGCAGCCTCGGCAGCAGCATGAGGTCAGACAGTGGCACAATGACACAGTGTGGAGGGCACGACGGGGAGTCACAGGGCAGCAGCATGAGGTCGAGAGTGGGCACAATGACATTTGCAGTGGCAAAAATAGTATTAGGCCACAGAGCGGCACATATGACTGAGAGCGGGAGGTCACTGGCGGCACCAGCATGAGGTCAGGCAGTGGCACAATGACTGAGTGTGGAGGTGATGACAGGTGCAACAGCATGAGTTCAGAGAGTGGCTCATTGTCATTCTGCTGGTGTCTAATTAGTATTAGGCGACAGAGCGGCACAATGACTGAGAGCGGAGGTCTCGTCGGCAGCAGCATGAGGTCAGGCAGTGGCACAATGACAGAGAGTGGGAGGTGTGCAGGGAAGCAAACAGCATGAGATCAGAGAGTGCCACATGGACATTCTGGAGGTGGCCAAAACAGTTACCAGGCCGCAGAGTGGACAATGACCAGTGTGGTTGTCACTGGCAACAGCAACAGCCGCAGCAGCATGAGCACATAGAGTGGCACAATGAAGAGTGTTGAGGATGGGTGGCAATACAGTCCCTGGTAAAGACGGTGGTAGGCAGATGAGAAACTATCGCTAGATGTGTGGCATAGGCGGGTGGCGGCATCAGAATAGAGGCTGAGGCAGGGTAGGTTTGAACCAGACTGACGCATAAGGCATTGGTGTGTGGAAATTCTGGCCGATCCACGCTCTGATTATCTGACAAGGGTCAGTCGTTCATCATTTCCCGTGACAAGCGGGTTCTCCTTGGGGTAACGATGGCCCCCGCCGCACTGAACACCCGCTCTGATGCCACACTACTGGCGGGCCAGGTCAAGGCTTTCTCCGCTGCCAAAACTCGGCAAGTTGCGGGCCACACATCCAGTTTGGCGCCCAGTAGTCCAGCGGATTTTAACTGAGGTGGCAGAGGCTGTCCAAGTAGGCCACAACCTGTTGGTTCAGGGAATGCATCCTTGTCCTTGCTGCTGATGTGCTGCTGCTGGTGACTGCCCTCTCATAGGCGGGTGAAGGAAGCTGATCATTAGTGACTCCAGGACTAGGTTACTGCTGATGGAGCTGGTACTGCTCCTACCCCCCCACCGTCCCCCAGCAGCGCGGCAGTTGTACGTGAGCGGCTGAGGAACCCCCCGGTAGACCTGTCGAGGAGGGAACGATGCCGCCACATAGGCAGCGGCCATCTGATTACGGGTGGATTTCCCTATAGTATTTGAGTTTGTCTTCCCTCTCACTAGCTGGGAAAAAGGCTCCCATTTGGGACCGGTAGCGAGGGTCCAATAGGGTGGAGAGCCAGAAGTCATCCCTCTGCCGGATGCTGACTATTCGGCTGTCACTAGCCAGGCAAATAAGCATGCTGCGGGACATCTGCACAAGTGACTCCGAGGGGCTCCCTGCCTCCATTTCCACTGTATACTGCCACGGTGCTTGGGAGTCATCTGCCTCGTCTTCCTCATCTCCATCCACCTCCTCCAGCTGCTCCTGCTCCTCCTCTCTTGTCACCTGGGTAGAAAATCCACTCATTTCACCAGACAATGCTTCTGCTCCAATGTCCTCCTCCTCCTCCTCCTCCATTTCAGTCCCCACCGGACTCATGTGGCCACGAGATGTAGTCGCCACATCTCCAGTCCCCTGCCCGACAGATTTTTCAGCATCTGTTCCAGGACATGAAGCAGTGGAATGACGTTATTCATCCCGTAGTCCTGGCGACTGACAAATAACGTGGCCTCCTCGAATGGCCTCAACAAACGGCAGGTGTCACGCATGAGCTGCCACTGGCTGACATCAAAGTTACACAGGGGAGTACTTCTGTCTGCCTGGATCATCAAAAAATCGTTAATGGCCTTTCTCTGTTCATACAGTCGGTCCAACATGTGCAGGCTGGAATTCCAGCGGGTGGAAACATCGCATATCAGAGCGTGTTGGGGGAGGCCGTTCTGCCGCTGCAACTCGAGGAGGGTGTTCCTGGCTTTGTACGAATGGATAAAGTGCATGCACAGTTTCCTGGCCATTTTCAGAATGTTCTGAAGATCGGTGGAAGACTTCAGGAACCTTTTTACAACCAGATTGAACACGTGCGCCATGCAGGGCGCATGGACCATCCCTCCTCGGTGCAGCTCGGACACCTGTTCCTCCCATTGTCCGTCAACAATGGTTACGATTTGCCGTTGGCGCGGTGAAAGCCACACATCGATTTCTTGCTGCATGACGCGGAGAGGTTCTCACCTGTGTGACTTCGTTCGCCGAGGCAAGGCTAGTGTTGAACTGCGTACACCGCTGTGCCCTACACATGTGGTATGTGGAGCTGTATTGTGGAGGCTGGGATGGTGGTGGTGGTGGAGGAGGGAGGAGGCGGACTTTGGCGCAGGAGCTAGCGTTTGTAAGTGGAGGAGGAAAAGCGGCGTCTCCTGTCCAAGTTGTGGGTGTGGCTGGGCGGGAAGCCCACATTCACCCAGTGGTCCTAAAGGGACATGTACTGGCCCTACCGTAGTTACAGCCCAGACGTCCGCCTGCCGTGTACCTTGGAACAATCCGATAAGCTCAAGGACTGACCCTCTTTCTGTTCTTTCTTTTTTTTTTTTTTTACATATTTTGAAGAGCTGGTACTGCTTTTTGGGAAAAAGAAATTACGGCTGGGAACTCTACATCTGGATCGGCACAAGCCATTAGTTCTCTGAATGGTGAGAGTCCACCATTTGGGAAAGGGTGGGACTGCCAGTACCAACAACTTGGGACAGGACACGGTCAGCTGCTGCACCTTAGGATGGTTGGTCGCATATGTTGTCTCTTTTACAATCGCCTCTCTGAACGACGCTGGCGCCATGAGATAGCGAGGAGCAGGAGCATCTGGACCGGGAGAGGGATGTCAAGAGAAACCAGTCTTCTGCAGTGGTGGTTGGAGCCTTGACTGGCTGAAATGGCATGCGTGCCACTGGCCGCTGTGCTGCTGCTGCGGCGGATGGACCACACATCTGAGCCCACGTTTCTCCCAGGCCACCGGTTGGTGACGCTGCATTGTGTTGACGCAGGGCCGTTGTGCCAACGTTGCTCCATGCCACGACTTCACTTTCTGACCACAGATTCTACATATTACCCTATTCGGCTCCTCCGGTGTTCTAGCAAAGAACTGCCACACCGCCGAGTAGCTGATTTACCGCCAACGCTCCGCACTGAGTGGACTACTGCGCCGCTGCCTTGCTGAGCCCCTGTGCCGCTACTGTATTGGACCTGCGAAGCGGGTTTTCTACCCGTGGCCGCTTGGATCCCGAACCTCACACTGCTGATACCTGCTGCTCAACGGCACCACACAACCCACTTGCTGGCTGCGCCGCTGCCTGACGCGCAAGCTGAGCCCTCTTCTTCCTGACGATGATGAAGGCCCTTGCTTCACCCGGCTCCCAAGTGCGTCGGCTTACATTCATATCTATTTGTGTTTCATCAGTCACTACTGTCTCATCACCGGTCTTGGTAAGCCGAGGCTGACCTCTCATCCACATGACCTACCATGCCACTCTCAACATCTATACTTTGGCATACTGCAAGAAGCTGGGATGTTGGCCCTTATTTCTTCGCTGCCACGTAGTCTGCTGACTGCCTCCTCAAATTGTTATCCTCGCTATATAGTGGCGCTGAGCCCCAGACCACATTAGTTGATCCATGCTGAGGGAACTGGATGGGACAAGCGGATCTGAGGACAGGTGAGGGCCGCTGAACCGCTCACGGGCCATTGCCAACTAAGTGTTGTGTTCTGAGGTTCCCACCGACTCTTGGCTGGGGTTGTCCAGATGTCATCTGGGGGAAGAGGATGACTAGTCAACCAATCAAGAACCTGGGGTTGCTGAACAAACACACGGCCGCTAGATGACAGCGGCAGTTGTGGCCTCACCGAGGTGACCCCTGCTGCGACGACCCCTTGCTGTGCTGCGACCTGGGCCCGTTTCGAAATGTTTGTGGCCACATACACAATAACATTGCCCACTCGCAGTTGCAGAGCCTGCCACCTCTCTGTCGAGATACTGTTTGTTCTAAAATGTACAGCACACTGTTTGATGAAGCTATCTGTATTTGATATTATACACCCTGTTTTTGTCTCCAAATGATAACCAGTAACAAGCTTGGGTAACCCTTGGATATTATTGCGCTCCACAAATGCCGGAAAAATTTACTTGTTATGTGTCGTTTACAAGCACTGTGTGTTTTACTAAATGTAAAAGCACAAAACAGGCTTAATTACCTTCGCTTGTGAATTTATGCTACAAGATAATGTAGATATTTCGGTGTTGGAAAAAGACGGTTTATTTTTGTCAGCACAGCAAGCAAAACAAAAGCTTAATTAACCCCTGGATGTAAATTGCGCCAAAGAATTGAGCCGCACAAAACTAGTAGGTGTTACAATTGCGTGTTTTCTACGCCAACTAAACAAGAGATACAGTTGTAATTTGCCTTTGCTTGTTTATTAGGCTACCAAAAAAAAAAATATATTTGGCGTTGAAAAAGACGGTTTATTTTGTCAGCCCACCAGCAAAAACAACCGTTAATTTACCCCTGATGTAAATTGCGCCAAGAATTGACGCCGCACAAAACTAGTAGCGTGTTACAATTGCGTGTTTTCTACGCCACACAACAAGAGATACAGTTGTAAATTTGCACCTTTGCTGTGATTTAGCTAAAAAAAATATATATATATTGGACGTTAAAAAGACGGTTTATTTTTGTCAGCACACCAGCAAAAAACGCTTAATTAACCCCTGGATGTAAATTGCGCAAAGAATTGAGCCGCCACTAACTTGTAGCGTGTTACAATTGCGTGTTTTCTAACGCCACACAACAAGGAGATACAGTTGTAATTTGCCTTTGCTTGTGAATTAGGCTACCAAAAAAAAATATATATATTTGGCGTGAAAAGACGGTGTTATTTTTTGTCAGCACTCCAGCAAACAACGCTTAATTAACCCATGGATGTTAATTGCGCCCAAGTAATTGGCCGCACAAACTAGTAGCTTTGTAGGTGTTACAATTGCGTGTTTTCTACGCACCACACAAAGAGATAACAAGTTGTTAATTGCTTTGCTTGTGAATTAGGCTTACCAAAAAAATATATTATTTTTGGCGTTGAATAGGACGGTTTATTTTTGTCAGCACTCCAGCAAAAAACAACGCTTATTAACCCCTGGATGTAAATTGCGCCCAAAGAATTGAGCCGCACAAACTAGTTGCTTGTAGCGTGTTACCAATGCGTGTTTTCTACGCACACAACCAAGAGTACAGTGTTATAGCCTTTGATTGTGAATTAGGCTACC
Source organism: Phyllomedusa bahiana (assembly GCA_025379985.1). NCBI lineage: Eukaryota > Metazoa > Chordata > Amphibia > Anura > Hylidae > Phyllomedusa > Phyllomedusa bahiana. Next base: position 52,694 of record JAODAL010020448.1, read on the forward strand.
AAAAAAAAATATATATATTTGGCGTTGAAAAAGACGGTTTTTTTTTGTCAGCACACCAGCAAAACAACGCTTAATGAACCCGGGGATGTATAATTGCGCCAAAGAATTGAAGTCAGCACAAACTAGTAGCGTGTTACATTTTGCGTGGTTTCTACGCCTCTCAACAAGAGTATTCAGTTGTATTTTGCATTTGCTTGTGTAATTAGGCTTCCCAAAAAAAAATATATATATTTGGGGGCGTTGAATAAAGACGGTTTATTTTTGTCAGCACACAGCAAAACAACGCTTAATTAACCCCTGGATGTAAATTGCGCCAAAGAATTGGCCGCACAATCTAGTAGCGAGTTACAATTGCGTTTTTTATACGCCACACAACAAGAGATACTGTTGTAATTTGCCTTTGCTGGTGAATTAGGCTACCAAAAAAAAAAATATATATTGGGCGTAGAAAAGACGGTTTATTTTTTTCAGCACACCAGCAAACATCGCTTAATTAACCCCTGGATGTAATTGCGCCAAAGAATGAGCCGCACAAACTAGTAGCGTGTTACAATTGCGTGTTTTTCGCCACACCAACAAGAGATACAGTTTGTAATTTGCCTTTGCTTGGAATTAGGCAACAAAAAAAAAAAATATATATTTGGCGTTTAAAAAAGACGGTTTATTTTTGTCAGCACACCAGCAAAACAACGGCTTAATTAACCCCGTGGATGTAAATTGCGCAAAGAATTTGTGCCGCACAAACTTGTAGCGTGTTAACAATTGCGTGTTTTTCTACGCCACACAACAAGAGATACAGTTGTAATTTGCCTTTGCTTGTGAATAAGGCTAAAAAAAAAAAATATATATTTTGGCGTTGTAAAGACGGTTTATTTTTGTCAGCACAATTCAGCAAAACCAACGCTTTAATTAACCCCTGGATGTAATTGCGCCAAAGTAATTGAGCCGCACAAAAACTAGTTGCGTGTTACAATTGAGTGTTTTCTAGCCACACACAAGAGATACAGTCTGTAATTTGCCTTTGATTGTGAATTAGGCTACCAAAAAAAAATATATATATTTTGGCGTTGAAAAGACGGTTTATTTTTGTCAGCACACCAAGCCAATATACAACGCTTAATCTAACCCCTGGATGTAAAATTGCGCCAAAGAATTGAGCAGCACAAACTAGTAGCCGTGTTACAATTGCGTGTTTTCTACGCCACCAACAGTAGAAACAGTTGTAATTTGCCTTTGCTTGTGAATTAGGTTCCAAAAAAAATATATATATTTGGCGTTGAAAAAGACGGTTTAATTTTTGTCAGCACCACCAGCAAAAACAACGCTTAATTAACCCCTGGATTGTAAATTGCGCAATATGAATTCAGCAGCCAAAAATGAAGTGGTATTTGTATTGTATATCGCTGTTTCTTTAAATTTGAATACAAACGGAACTGGGCCTTAGATCACACTTGGATTATGAATGTATATGCTGATGCAGTGGACGCACACTGGATTTCAGATCCAATACCCCAAAAAATCAGAAATAGCACATTCAGAGAACATCTTCTGAGACAGCTGAGACACCCCACAGAAATACGCTGTATAAAAATCAGTTCTTCAGAAAGCGCTATCACCCGCAGGCACATTCACTATCAGTACAGTGAGAGGAGTCGTGAGCTCCCAGCGGGCGCGCTCGGGTCTTATATAGTGCGGTGAGTCACCAGAATTCCGCCGGTCTTGTTTGGGCTTTCATCTTGCCACATGTCATGCAGGCTATGCCCTTCTTCCTCCCAGAGTGCTTTGCCCCATGTAGCGCCATGTGCTCGGCAGCATTTGATCATTGAAAAGCACACTTCGTTCTCGAAGTACCCCAAAGTTCGACTTCCGGTCCGAAACCGAAGTTTTACTGAAATTCTAAACGATTCACTTCGTTCAGAAATCAATTCGCCCATCTATAGTGACCATGTATCAACTTAATATACCTCATATTTGATGTTTTTCAGTATGTTGAAAAAAGTTTTTGCCCAACCCTGTATGGAAGTAGATGCAAGTAGAATACCGCAAAAGCGCCCCCCTCATGCATGGATAGGTGTGGAGCGGATGTCTTACGGGTATTTTTTGATCTGTACAGTCTCCAATCTGTTGGTACTGTGGCTTTTTTTGGATTTGCTATGAGAACATATGCCAATATAAGGACCAGTTTTCTGTCCCTCTAGTGGTGTGATGTATGGGTTACCAGTTACCACCCCAAAAAAAATTTTTTTATAACGGCAACATGGGTATTTTTCTTAAATAGCATGGGGGTATTTGCTGGCCTCTGTGCTATGTTCAGTCTCATTTCAGCTTCCTAACTGTGAGTATGGCCGTGTTTCCGTTTTTTTTTTTTTTATGTCACGTGATGCTTGGTTATGTCACTAACATCATGGAGACATAACCTAAAGCTGGAGGCACTGGAATAGGCATAGTGTAGCTCTCAAATGGTCCTGCCACTTCCTCCCACCATGGCAGGTTAAAATCTGCTCACTCGCTCCTGTGTCCTGAGTCCCACCTCCTGAGTCCTGCCTCCGCTACTGTGCTATGGTGTGGGCTTGGCTGCCACTCCAGGGTCCCACCTCCTGCTTTCCGAATGCCTCTTCTTGGACCTGGCCACCCGACCGTCCCTGCTTGATCCTGCAGAAGCAGCCACGTGTGACGTCACAACCACCTTTCCTGAGTCCCGCTCCAACTCCTGCCCTTAGCCCAGCCAACTCCCGGCCGCATAGAGAAGAAGAGTGCTACTGCCACATAAAGTGTTTTGAGCGTGCCCGTAAGTGTTACCATAAGAGTCACTGACACAACACCAGCAATTATGAATGTAAGTAAGCCCTCCCCCAAAAATAAGCCCTAGTCCTTTTTTGGGAAATGAAAATAATATAAGACCCTGTCTTATTTTTGGAAAAACACCCCAAGTCTCCCCATTCCTACATGGTGCCTCTTCCTAAGCCAGCACGTTTCAAACCACATCTAGTGCCTTTACTGTAGCCAGCCAGTCATTTTCTCTGCACCGATGAGAGGCAACACCCCAATACAGCATGGCATTAGTCCCTTTCACATTGCAATCTTTAGTGAGTCAGATGTGAATTGATGAATGCTGCAACCAATAGGTGACGCTGCAAGAGTCCTCTCTCATTTCCCATCAGCCTTTTTAAATATATTTAGATTCCAGTGGAGCAACTTATGGCGTATAATTCTCCACACACCTACATGGTACCTCTCAAACGAGAAACATCACTGCTTTTAAGCTCAAGTCACATCCAACACACTGAGCCTTGCAATGTGAATGGGATTAATGCCAATCATAAAATAATCTGCAGACAGCTGTGTTGGGATGTTGTCCCTCATCAGTGCAGAGAAGAATACTGGTTGACTGCAGGAAAGGCACTAGATATAGTTTAAAAGTAGCTACATTAGGAAGCGGCACTAGGTAGGTGTGCGGAGACTTATATGCAATTAGTCGCCCCACTGAAATGTATATACCCTCTGTAAAACATAGTGTTCAGTATAACCAAAAGTTCTTGTATAGATTGTTTGGTACTACTATAGGATTATTGTCATTTCTGAAAATATCTTGAATACAAAAATACAAAGAAATGACAATAGAGAAGTGTATTTTACAGAGAGAAAAATCTTTTGAAAGCAGCTGTATCGGCTGTAAATGGAAACCGGGGCTGTCACTTGAGGTTGTTGAGAATCTTGGAAGAGCTTTGTTTCACTTGTTATTGCAAATTGTGAAAATGCTCAATTTTATGAATCCTGGAAGAGCTGTACTTCGCTTGTTACTGTAAATCTTGAAAGAATTTTATTTTACGTGTTATCGCTTGTATTGTATTGGATTCAGGACACTGTTGCCTTGAACATCAGCAATTTCATTTGGGTTGGCTCAAATGGAATTCTGGCAGAATTTGCAGAAAAATTTTCACTAATGAGTCACCACTTCACCCTGCCCACCGGCCGCTGATTGACAGCTTTCTACCTGTTGCTGTGAATAGCGTTACCCTAAGCCATTTTAGAGACATTACACTGTGGCTTTTCTGCATATTGGTGTGAACAGGTATTAAACTAATGTGCAGTTTTTTATGATCTAATTGTTCCTAAGCAGTGGGTATGTGAGCTTCTTTCTGCAATTAGCATGCTCCTGTTAATTTTTCCCGGGTGGCATATAGGCTAGAACTGCCTGCTGCTGGGTTCAGTCTAGTCCAGCCATTAAGCTGTGAATATGCCCCAAAAATTGCAATGTTTTTGCAAATCCTGGAAGAACTGTTATTTGTTACCAAGAACCCCAACGAACTCTGTTTTACTGGTTACCAGAATTCCTTGGAGAGCTTCCTTTTGTTGGTTATCAGGAATCTTGGAAGAACTTTGTTTCATCTGTTACTGAGGATCCGCCAAGAGTTTTATTTAATTTGGGTTTGTGAATCCTTGAACAGCTCCTTTTTATTTGTACTTTGAACAGTTTTGTTTCATTATAATCCTGAAAGAGTTGTGTTGCATTTGTTATGGAGAATCCTGGAAGGGCTCTGGTTCATTTGTTACTCTACATCCTAGAAGAACTTTATCTCATTAGTTAATAGAGCTCCATTATGTTTGTTACCATGAACCTTGAAAAAGCTCTATTTCATTTGTTACTGAGAATCCTAGATGTGCGCTGTTTTATTTGCTCCCACCAATGCTTCAAGTCACATCTGAAACATTGAGCCTTGTGATGTGAATGGGATTAATGCCACCAGATATTCATCTGCAGACATCTGTTTCGGGGTGTTGCCCCCTCATCATTGCAGAGACGAATACTGGATGGCTACAGAAAGGCACTAGATGTAGCTTGAAATTGCTTACTTTAGGAAGAATCCTACACAAACTCCTGTTACATTTGTTACCAAGAGTCTCCATTTTGTTTCTCACCAGGAATCCTAGAAGAGCTCTGTTTTGTTTGTTACCAAGAAACCTGGAATAGCTCTGATTAATTTGTTACTGAGAATCCTAGAAGAACTCAGTTCCTTTGTTACCAAGAATCCTCGAAGGGCTCTGTTTAGTTTATTACCAGGAATCCTGTAAGAGCTTTGTTTCATCTGTAGATGTGAATCCTTGAAGACCTGATTTCAGTTGTTCTTAATCCGGAAGAGCTTTTTTTTTTTTGTACCAAAATTTTGATAATGTTGTTCATTTGTTTTCGGGACCTGAAAGAGCCAGGTTTCAATTATTACGGAGAATCCTGGAAGGGATCTATTTTGTTTGACTACAGAAATTCTAAAAAAAAAAAACTCCTTTTACTGGACCGAGAATCCTGGACGTGCTCTGTTTCATTTCATTTGGCAAACCTTGGGCATGCTCTGTTTTGTATGTTACAACAAATCCTGGAAGAACTCTACTTTGTTTACAGTAATCCTGAAAAAGCTCTGCTTCATTTGTTACTGAGAACCCTGGGCATGCTCTGTTTGAGTTATGTTGGTGAACCCTGAATATGCTCTGTTTGAGTTGTGTTGATAAACCCTGGACATGCTCTGTTTGAGTTGCGTTGGTGAACCCTGGACAGGCTCTGTTTCATTGTTTTGATGAACCCCCGGACAGCTCGTTTGAGTTTGGGGAACCCTGGCATGCCTGTTTGGTTGTGTTTAGAACCCTGGACATGCCTTTTTTAGTTGTGTTATGAAACCCCTGGCATGCCTGTTTGAGTTGTGTGGTTGAACCCCCGGGTATTTCGTGTGAGATTGTTGATAATCTGGACTCTTGTTTTAGTTGTGTTTGGGGAAACCTGGACATGCTCTGTTTTAGTTGCGTTGGTGAACCCTGGACAGGCTCTGTTTGAGTTGTTTTGAACCCCCGGACAGGGTCGTTTGATTGTGTTGATAAAAATGAACTCCCTGTTTGGTTGCGTTGGTGAACCCTCGGCATGATCTGTTTGAGTTGTGTTTGGGAAACCCGGGCATGTTGTTTGATTGTGTTGATGAACCCTGGACAGCTCTGTTTAGTTGTTTGGGGAAACTGGACATGCCTGTTTGAGTTTTTGTTAGAACCCTGGGCTCTTGTTTGAGTTGTGTTGGTAACCCGGCATGCCTGTTTGATTGTGTTGTGAACCTGGAATGCTTGTTTTTAGTTTTGGGGAACCCTGGACAGCTCTGTTGAGTTGTTTGTAACCCTGGACAGCTTGTTTGAGTTGTGTTTTGAACCCGGAATGCTCTGTTTTGGGTTTTGTGATGAACCCTGACATGCTCGTTTATTGTTTTGAACCCCCGGGGCAGCCTGTTTGAGTTTTGTTTTAAAACCCTGGACACCCCTTTTTAGTTGTGTTTTGAACCCTGGACATGCCTGTTTGATTGTTTGTGAACCCCGGACAGCTCTGTTTTTTGTGTTGGTAAAACCCCGGACATCTCTGTTTAGTTTGTTGGTGAACCCCGGACAGCCTGTTGGTTGGTTGGTGAAACCTGGACATGCTCTGTTTGAGTTGTGTTGATGAACCCTGGACATGCTCTTTTTTAGTTGTTTGGTAACCCGGACAGCCTTTTTTTGTTTTTTTTTTTGTTGGGGTTTTAACCGGGCATGTCTGTTTTTAGTTTGTTGTAACCCTGGGAAGTCTGTTTGAGTTGTGTTGGTGAACCCTGGACATGCTCTGTTTGAGTTGTGTTGATGAACCCTGGACATGCTCTGTTTGAGTTGTGTTGGTGAACCCTGGACATGCTCTGTTTGAGTTGTGTTGGTGAACCCCCCGGACATTCTGGATTGTAACCCCAGTCATAAAGGGGCTCTGTTTTCAATGGAAGGCCATTTTTGGGGACCTCCTTTACTGGGGTTTATTTTGGGTTTATCTTTTGAAGTTTTAATTTGCCTTTTTTTTTGCTCCTACTTTCCTCATTTTTAAGGAGTGAGAAGTTAATAATATTCCAGTTATCATAACTTTATCCCCTTTTCCAGAGGGGAAAGGGAAAAGTAGGAATCTGTTGAGGGTTTTCATACTTTAAGGAAAAACCCACCAATTTTTTGAACTCTTGAGGTTGCTGCATTTGCCTGCGGAGGTGTAGAAGTGCTGCAGACTAATCTGCATGAAGTTTGATATTCTGATAAGGAGAAAGGATTTCAGTCTTTTTCCTTGCAATGTCCAGGAGGCATTCTTTGATATAAAAAATGGGTTTTTTTGCAAGACACTCACTTAAAATTTTACATAGATCCGTGGGCCTTTTTAATAAGCGCTTTATAGGAGAGAACAATTGGGGACAAAGGGTTTTATGAAGACCTGTTGATATTGCTTCCATTTTGGGGGGAATAGAAAAGAAATTTTACTGTTTAATTTTAATCCAATTTTGGGAAAAAAAAAATAAAGGGGTTTTCCCAAAAGTTTGGGGGTTACCAACTGCTCTTAAATTTTCTAAAAAAAGGACCCTTAATTTTAGAAAATTTTTGGGGAAAATGGAAAAGAAGTGAGGATTTTTGAATCTCTTGACTTAGATTTATTTCAGGGTTTTTTTTTTTTTTGTGGATTTATTATTTTAAAAATTATTAAAATTTTTAATTATTCTTATTAAATTTTTATTTTTATTATTATTATAAATTTGATTAAGGAAATTGGGTGGCAAATCCGCTCTCCTATTTAAGGAAAAGTATAGAAAAAAATACAGGGCCCTCTCCTATGTAAAAAACAAAAGAAAAAGGGCAGGTCCGCCCTCCTAAGTATAACAGAAAAATTAAGAGGGCAGGGCTCTCCTATGTAAGGACAATTAAAATATTTGGGAAAAGGTTCCTCTCCTATGTAAGAACAGTATAGTAAAGGACAGGGCTCTCCTATTTAAGAACAGTATAGTATGAGGAAAAAGGACTCTCCTATGTAAAAAACAGTAAAAGTATAGGAAGGTCCCCTTTTTCCTATGTAAGAACAGAAAAGTAAAGGGACAGGTCTCTCCCATTTAAAAACAGTAAAAAAAAGGACGGTGCCCTCCTATGTAAGAAAATTAAAAGAAAGAGGACAGGTCTCTCCTAGTAAAGGGAAAATTATAATGAGGAGAGGGCGCTCTCCTATTAAGAACAGTAATTTTGAGGACAGGGCTCTCCTATGTAAGGACCCGTAAAGTATGAGGGGAGGTCCCTTTTTTATGTAAGAACAATTTTAGAATGAAAGGGCAGGGGCTCCCTATGTAAGGACAGAATAAATGAGGACAGGTCCCTCCCAAAGTAAAATACACTATAAAAGGGAAAGGTTTCCCCAATCCTATGTAAGGACATTAAAAAGTATGGGACAGTGCCCCTCCTAAGTAAGGGCAATATATATGAGGGAAGGGTTTTCTCTTAAGAAAAGGGGAGTATAGTAAAGAGGACAGGAAATCTATGTAAGGACAGTATAGGGATGAAATACAGGTTTTTCCCCCTATGAAAAAGGGCAGTAAAGTAAAGAGGACGGTCTCCTCCTATAAAAGGGGCAGTATAGTTGAGGACAGGCTCTCCAAAGTAAGTACAGTATAGTATGAGGACAGGGCCTCCTAAGAAAGGACAAATATAGTAAAGAGGGTAGGCTCTCCTATTAAAAACATTTTGGTATGAGGACAGGTCCCCCCTAGTAAGGACAAATAGTAAGAGGGCACTCCCCCCTAAACAAGGACAGTAAAAGTAAAGAGGACAGGGCCTTTTCCTATGTAAGGGAAAAGTATAGTATAGGACAGTTCTCTCCTAAAAAGGGCAGTATAGTATGAGGGCAGGGGGCTCCTATGTAAGGACAAATAAGTATAGGGCAGGGCCTCCTATTTAAAGGACAGTAATAAGAAGACAAAGGGGTCTCCTATGAAAAGGGCAGTATAGTATTAGGGCAGGTATCTCCTTTTTTTTAAGGGCAGTATAGTATGAGGATAGGGCCCCTCCTATGTAAGGGACAGTAAAGTATGAGGGCAGGTCTCTCCATGTAAAGGGCAGTAAAAGTAAAGGATAGGTCTCTCCTATGTAAGGACATTTTGGTATGAGGGGCAGGTCCCCCCAAAGTAAAGGAAAATAAAGTTTTGGGACACGCTCTCCAACAAAAGGGCATAAAGTAAGGGGGACAGGTCCCCCCCCCCCCCCCTATGTAAGGGGCAGAATTTATGAGGACAGGGCTTTTTTATGTAAGGGCAGTTTAGGGTTTAGGACAGGGGTCTTCCTATGAAAAGGGCAGTAAGAAGAGGACAGGGGTCTCCAAATTTAAAGGCCCGTAAAATTTTGAGGCAGGGCTCTCCATGTAAGGACAGTTTTAGTATGGGGGACAGGTCTCTCCTATGTAAGGGCAGTGGGAGTATGAGGGCAGGTATCTCCTATGTAAGGACAGTATAGTAAAAAGGCCCGGTCCTCCTATGTAAAACAATAAAGTATGAGGGCATGGCTCCCCTAAGTAAGGACAGTAAAGTATGAGGACAGTCTCCTATGTAAAAAAGGAAAATTTTAAAATAAGAGGACAGGTCTCCTATGTAAGGACAGTAAAAGTATGAGGGCAGGGCTCCTATTTAAAGGGCAGTAAAAGTATGAAGGAAGTCCACCCATGTAAGGACAGTATATAAAGAGAACAGGGCCGCCCCCTATGTTAAAGGGCAGTATAGTAAAAGGGACAGGGCTCCTTTTGTAAGGACATAAAGTATTAGGACAGGTCGCTCTCCTATGTAAGGCCCGAAAAAGTAAGGAAAACAGGGCTCTCCTATGTAAGGACAGTATGGGAGAGGGCAGGTCTCTCCTATGTAAAGGGCAGTAAGTATGAGGACAGGTGCGCTCTCTTTTGAAAAGGAAAAATAAGTATGAGGAAAAGGTCTCCCCATGTTTAAAAGGGCAAAATAGTATGAGGACAGGTCCCCCCCTAAGGGAAGGGCATAAAAGTAAAGAGGGCAGGTCCTCCTATGTAAGGACAGTATAGTAAAGGGCAGGTTTTCCCCCTATGTTTAAAGGGGCCTTTTAAAAAGAGGACAGTTTTCTCCAAATTTAAACAGTATATATGGGGGACAAGCCCGGGGGCCCGGGGCACGGGTTTTGGCCCAAAAGGGAGGCGACCGCCCAGGGGGCCCCACCTCACCCATCCCTAAGGGGGGGCCCCCCAGGGGCCCCCACACCGCCGGGCTCCAGGCCCCCTGCCCTTTGGGGCCGGCCCCCGGCGGTCTCGTGCCGGGTTATGCGGGGCAGAGAGCCCAAACGCCCCTGCCCCCAGAAAAGTGGGGGCCCGCTTTCCCCCCAGGATTCCCCTGGATCCTCCCGGGGAGGGAAGGGGCCACCCCAGCGGGGCCCTTTGGGTCCCCATACGCGAGGGCCCGCCCCGGCCCCGTGCGCCCCCAGCCGGCAGCGTCGCAATGACGTGAGTCTCGCGACGTGCCCCTCCTCGGGGGCACGCGCGTCCCCAAAGGGCCCTGCGCCCGAGGACTGCCGAGGAGCCCCGGGGGCTGAAGAGGGCAGAAAGGGGCGTGCCCCGGGAAAAAGGGTAAGTATTAATGTTGTTGTTTTTAAATGCCTTCCTGTGGGCCCCAAAAGCCTGCCTGTAGCCCTTAAAAAGCCGCCTTACCCCATAAGCCTGCCCCGGGAAACCCCCCAAAGACTGCCGTAGCCCCCCATAATGCCTGCTGTGGGCCCCCCTTCCCGCCCGTAAACCCCAAAAATGCCGCCTGGGCCCCCCTATCCTGCTGAGCCCCTATAAGCCTGCCCTGGCCCCTTATATTCGCCCCGTGGCCCCCATAAAGCCTGCCCCGTGGGCCCCCCATATTTTGCCTGTGGCCCCCATTTCGCCTGCCTTGGCCCCCCTTAAGCCTGCCCTGCGGCCACCTAAAATGCCTGCCCCCCCAAAGGGTGCCGTGCCCCTAAATGCCCGCCCCGGGCCCCCGTACCCTGCCTGAGCCCCTATAAGCCGCCTGTGGCCCCCCAAATACCCGCCCGTGGGCCCCCCTAACCCCTGCCCCGTGGGGCCCCCTACGCCGGCCCCGTGGCCCCCAAAAATGCCTGCCTTTGGCCCCTATAAAGCCTGCCTGCGGCCCCCCCATAAGGCCTCCCTCGGCCCCCCATAATGCCTGCCTGCGGCCCCCAAAGCCGCGGGGGCCCCCTATAAAAGCCTGGCCCGTGGGCCCCCCATATTCTGCCTGTGGCCCCCCCTATGCCTGCCTGTGGCCCCCAAAATTCCTGCCTTGGCCCCCCAAACCTGCCTGTGGCCGCCTATAATGCCCGCCTGCGGCCCCCCATAATGCCCGCCTGCGGCCCCCCAAAAATGCCTGCCCCCCTTAAAGGGTGCCCGTGGCCCCCCTATATGCCTGCCTGGGGGTCCCCCCTACCCCCTGCCTGAAACCCCCTACGCCTGCCCCGGGGCCCCTATATGCCTGCCTATGGCCCCCATACCCCCGCCGGGGGCCCCCCTACGCCGCCTGGTGCCCCCATAAAACCCCCGCCCCGAGCCCCCATAAACCCCCCTGTTTCCCCCCAAACCCAAAACCTTTTTCCCCCCTACGCCTTCCTTTGGGGGCCCCCCCTAACCCCCTTCCCGGGGCCCCCATAAAGCCTGCCTTTTGGGCCCCCCCTACGCCTGCCGAACCCCCCAATACCCTGCCTGATCCCCCCTACGCCTGCCTGGCCCCCCCTACGCCTGCCGAACCCCTAGCTATAAAATTTGGGCCCGAAACCCCAGCTTTTATACCTGCCGAGTGCCCCTATATTTTATATACCTACCTTCTAAAAAGGGGGCAATATCATATACCTTTTCTGACTAAGGGGAAATTATATACCAAAAAATTAAAGGGGATGGAAAGGGACCCATGTTAAAAGTGCAGAAAATTATGACAAGGAACCCGGCGCAGGGGCAAGAGGAATTAGTGTGGGGGGGGGGGGGAAATTTTTTTTTAGAGTGAGGGGGGGGGGGGGCCCCTATTGGCTTAAAATCGCCTAGGCACCAAAAAGCCTTTTCCCGGCCCTGAGGACAAGTCTCTCCTATTAAGGACCATAAGTATGAGAAAGGTCCCCCTCTCCATGTAAAAGGGCAGTAATTTTATGGGGGCAAGGTTTTTGCTCCCCCTTTAAATTTTTAAAAGGGCAGTTTTAGGTATGAGGACAGGTTTTCTCCTATGGGAAGGGGGCCGTAAAGTATTAAAGGGCAGGTCCCCTTTTTCCCCATGGGGAAGGACAATAAATTTTTAGGACAGGTTTGGGGCTCCCTATGGGAAGGGACAGAATAGAAGAGGATTTGGCTCCCCTTTATGAAAAGGGCAGTAAAGTATGAGGACAGGACCTCCAAAGTAAGGGCAGTATAGTAAGGGAAGTTTTCTCCTAAAGGGAAGGACAATTTAAACAGGGGGAAAAGGCCCCTATAAAAGGCAGTATATTTTGGGGGACAGGTCTCTCCTAATTTAAGTTTCAGTAAAGTAAAAGAGGGCAGGGTCCCCTCCTATTTTAAGGACAGTATATTGAAGGATAGGTCTCTCCTAAGTAAGTACAGTATTAAAAGGGCAGTCCCCTCCTATGTAAAAGGACAGTAAAAGTATGGGGGACACGCTCTCCTAAATTGTAAAGGGCAGAAAAGTACGAGGGACCCGGGCCCCCCTATGGGGAAGGAAAAGTTAGAAAAAGGAAAAGGTCTCCCCCTATGTAAAGGGCATTTTAAATATGAGGACATCTCTTTCCCATGAAGGACAGTATAAATATGAGGACAGGGCTCTCCCCATGAAAAAACATTATATTTAAAGGGGGACAGGGCTCTCCTAAAGAAGGACAGTAAATTATGAGGAAAGGGGTCCTCCCAATTAAAAGGGCATAATTTAAAGGGCAGGTCTCCCAAATTTAAAGGGCGTAAAAAATTTTTGAGGATAGGTCTCCCTATGTAAGGGCCCCTATATAAAGAGGAAAAGGTCTCTCCTTTTGGGAAGGACAGTAAGTATAAAGGGCAATTTTTCTCCTATTAAGGAAAAGAAAAGGTTAAAAAAGAAAAGGAAAAACCCCGGGGCTCTCCTAATTTAAGGGGCAAATAAAAGTTTTGAGGGCAGGGGCTCCCCCTATGTAAGGGAAAAGTAAAGTATTAGGGCAGGTCTCCTTTTCCATGTAAGGACAGTATAGTATTTAGGACAGGTCCTCCAAGTAAGGACAGTAAAAGAAGAAAGGCAGGGGGTCTCCTATGTAAGGAAAAATTTTTAGTAAAGAGGACAGGGCTCTCCCCATGTAAAAGGGCAGTAATATAGGACAGGGCTCTCCAAATTTTTGGGCAGTATAGTTGAGGGAAAGGGCTCTTTCCATGTAAGGAAAAGTAGTAATTAAGGGCAGGTCCTCCTATGAAAGGACAATTAAAATTAAAAGGACCCGGGCCCCCCAAATTTAAAAACAATTAGTATGAGGACAGGTTTTGGGTCTCCTAAGTTTAAAAAAAGTAAAGTTTTTGAAGGGCAGGGCTCCCATGTAAAGGGACAGTATAGTAAAGAGGACAGGTCCCTCCTAAATAAGGACAGTAAAAGTATGGGGAACAGGACCCCTCCTTTCCCAGTAAGGGCAGTAAAAGGGAAAAGGGGGCAGGTCTCCCCTTTAAATTTTTTAAAAGGGGCAGGTATAAATAAAATGAAAAAAGGCCCGGTCTTCCTAAGTAAGGACAGTATTAAATATAGGACAGGCTCTCCTATTTAAAAGGGCAGTAAAAGTAAGCAAAAAGGTCCTTTCCAATTTTAAGGACAGTATAGTATGGGACCAAACTTCTCCTATGTAAGGACATAAAAGTTTTGAGGGAAAGGGCCTTCCCAAAAAAAGGACGGGGAAAGTATGAGGGCAGGTCTCTCCTATTAAAAGGGCAGTATAGTATGAAGGGCAAGCAGGGGGCCCGGGGCGACGGGTTTTTGGGCCCCAAAGGAACGACTACCTTAGCCCTTTTTCCGCTAAATGGGCGGCCGCGGGGCCCCGACCCCCTCGGGGGCTCCAGGCCGCTTTCCGTTTGGGGGGGGAAGCCGCCCCAGTCCCTGTGACCCGGTTTGCGGAGCAAGAGCAAAGCGCCCCCCTGCCCCGCAGACATTTTCCGGGCCCCGCTCCCCCCGGGGGAACGGGTGGGGTCCTCCGTGAGCTGCAGGGCCGACACATCGGGGGCCTCCGGGGTTTTTGTTTAAAAAGCGCTGAGGATTTCCCCGCGGCCCCGTCGCCTTCAGGCCGGGAGCGTTCCCCAATGGGCTTGATTTCATCCAGCGACGCTGCCTCTCCTCGGGCACACCCGCGCGTCACAGGCCAATTTGCCCCGAGGGGGCCCGCCGGAGGGGGCGCGCGGCCCGAAGAGGGAACCCGAAAGGAAACGTGCGCCCGGGAAAATTTGGGGAAAATATTAAAAGTTTTTTTGTTTTTAAAAAACCTGCCTGTGGGCCCAAAAAGCCCTCCTGTGGCCCCCATAACCTCCTGTAGCCCCTATAAGCCTGCCTTTTCCCAAAACCTGCCTGTGCCCCAAAGACTCTGTGCCCCATAATGCCTGCCTGTGGCCCCCTACCCCCCTTTCCCCATAACCTGCCCGTGGCCCCTTATATGCCTGTGGCCCCCTACCCTGCCTGTGGCCCCCATATTGCCTGGGCCCCAAAATTCTGCCGGGCCCCCATACGCCGCCCGGGGGCCCCCATATCTGCCCGTGGATACCCCCCCTGTGCCCCCATAATGCCTGCCTGGCCACCCATAAAGCCTGCCCCCCCAAACCTGCCGTCCCCTATAACCTGCCTGTCCCCCAAAAGCCCCGGCACCCATAAACCGCCTGTGGCCCCCCTATTTTGCCTGGGCCCCATATCCCCCCCTTGGCCCTATAAAACCCGCCCTGGCCCCCATATCCCGCCTGGGCCCCTAAAATGCCCCTCGGCCCCATAACCCGCCTGGGCCCCCATTCCCGCTGGGCCCCCTATAAACCGCCCGTGGGGCCCCCCCTTCTGCCGTGGCCCCATATCCGGCCTGGGGCCCCCCTATCCCTGCCTGTGGGCCCCCAATACCTGCCTTGGGCCCCTTTTTAAACCTCCGGCCCCCTATAAAATGTTCCCCCTTAAAAAAGGGGGGGCCCCTGCCGGGGCCCCATAATGGTTTTGGGGGTTTAAAAAAGGTGAACCCCCGTACCCGCCTGTGGCCCCCTTATGCCTGCCTTTTGCCCCAAGCCTCCGGTCCCCCATCGCCTCCTGACCCCATAACTCTGCCTGTTGGCCCCAAAAATTAAAGTGGGTTTGGTGCCCCCAATAAACCCCCCCTTTTGCCCCCATTTAAAAAAGGGGCCTTTTGCCCCCATTTACGCCTTTTCCGTGCCCCAAAATTTTTGGGCCCCCCTACCCCCATACCCCGCCCGAGCCCCCATACCAACCCTTTTTAAAACTTTTTTAGCCTGAGCCCCTACTAACCTGCCTGATGCCCCTTTTTTTAATAACAACCTGTCCCAAAAGGGACAATACTATATAAACCTGTCCTGAAAGGGGGGAAAACCCCAAAATTTTAAATTTGGAAAAAATCTAAAAATTTTGTGTCCAAACCCCATAAAAGGGAGGGGAGCTTGGGCCCGGGAGCAATTGGCATGAAGGTGTGAACCGGATGGAGAAGAAAGGGAAATGAACACGCTGACAGAAAAAACTCCGGTATTTACTAAATGTAACTGCAGTGTAATCACTTAATTCTGCAGACCCCTACTACAACAAATCTCCACTATTGGTCCCTTATGGGCGGGTAATATTTCGGGGCCTGTTAAAGGATAGTACAGGGGGGGTTCTTTTCGGCGGGGTCTGGCGGGTTTATTTGACCTTAATTTTTATTTAAATTTTGGTCTTTTTTAAGGTTTTAAGAAATCATGCTGTAGTTTGCTCCTTTGGGGGTTTTTATTTAGTGTCTTTAAATTTAGGGTTTTTCAACGGGGGGAAAAAAAGCAAATTTTTCAGGCTGTTTCTTGGAGTATGTAGAGGACGGCCTTTTTGGAAGGAGAAAAAAGTTTTAAGGACATCCACGAAGGAATTATGTTGGGGGGGGGGGGGGTATTTTTTTGGGGTAGTGAGGGGGGGGGGGGGGGGGGGCCTATTTGGCTGTATTCCCCGGGGGCCCAAAAGCCCTTTTTTGGGAGGGCAAGTCCTCCATTTTAAAAACAGTATAGTAGAGGACCCGGCCCCCTCCTATGTAAAGGAAATTTAAAGAGAAAAAGGTCCCCCTCCTATTTAAAGGGAAATAGTATGGGACAGGTTTTTCCCCCAGAAAAAGGGAATATAAGTAAGGGGAAAGCTCTTCCTATTAAGGAATATAGTTATGAAAAAGGCTTCCTAGTAAGGAAAAATAGATGAGGAAGGTTCTCTCCTATGTAAGGGGTATGTAGAGGCAGGGGTCCCAAGTAAGGACAGTATAGTAAGGACAGGGTCCCTCCTATGGTAAGGAAGTAAGTATGGGACAGGTCTCTCCTAGTAAAGACAGAATAGTAAAGGACAGGTTCCTCCTAGTAAGGACGTATAGTATGGGAAGGCTCTCCATTAAGGGGCAGATAAAGGGCAGGTCTCTCCTATGTAAGGCGATAATGAGGAAGGGCCTTCCCCATGAAGGACATTATAGTATGAGAAGGCTTCCCATGTAAGGACATTATAGTATGAGGTAAGGTTCCCCCTATGTAAGGACAAAAGGTTAGAAGGTCTCTCCTAGTAAGGAAGTTATATTAAAGGACAGGTTCTCTCCTATGTAAGGAAGTAAGTATGAGGACAGCCCCCTATGTAAGGACAGTATAGTATTAGGACAGGGCTGCTCCCTATGTAAGGCATATAGTATGAAAACAAA